>BLKR01002776.1:0-178035 GCA_011170035.1 Teleogryllus occipitalis
TAAAAACCTGCAACGTAGAATTTTTAATATGTCACTTCTGAAACTTCCATGAAAACAGTCCGTGGAAGGGATCCTTCGGAACAGGAACAATTTCCGCAATTTGATTAACATAAAAATTATACGTGTCGTTGGACTTCAACATGTCAGTTATAATATTTAGACCCAGTTCGTATCGCGCCAGCTACCCGCGCGTTCGTCACTTACGCGAGAACTGAACACTTACGTAACGTCGTGCGATTGGCTTGCCGCTTTTTTTTCTAACGTTTATCATACTCTTAAATTTGTCGTTGGTCTGCCACGCAACATCACTTAAACTAGTGGTGTTAAAACAGCACAGACTTTCTCGTAATGCTTAAGTAATACTATTTATTTCGCAATTTAATACATCTAAGTCATATTTTTTTGTAAAACTCAAATTTTCGAAAAATTGTACATGGCCTTATTTCAAAATCTATCTTTAAGGAAAAAATAAAGGGAAAACTCTCTCTTGTTAATATTGTAATTGTAGGAAGACGCCGATTTTTTTAATTATTGCAATTTTCGGAAAATCCGGGTTTTTAAAGAACATGAGATCTGGAACATTCTCTTAAATGTCCTTCACACTATTCAAAAAAAAAGTTCAGTCAAACAAGTTGGAGCCATTTTTTGAAATTTTTGAAAATTTTGAAAATGGAACCTCATGTAAAGTACCCCAAAATTAAAATTTCGGTTTCAAATTAAAGGGGTCGCGACATCAGCCAGATAAAGAGGGGAATGTCAATTTTGGAGAAAATCGGCAGAACGGCAGCCGCTAGCGTTGTTCACAGATGGACTGACGTTTTGGGTATCTTCTTCTTCTTCTTCTTCTTCTTCTTCTTCTTCTTCTTCTTCTTCTTCCCCTGTTGCCTCTCAGCGTCGGGTTAGCCATTCGACATACTTCTTTTTGTCTTGTGCCTTGCGCTTCACCTCTCCTAGTGTAGCCCCGCTCCTTTGGCATATATCCTGTATATAGGCGTCCCATGTTCCTCTTGGCCTTCCAGGTAGTCTCTTTCCCTCTGGCCTGGCTTCGATAATTTGTTTCGGTTTTCTATCCTCTGCCATTCTAGCAACATGTCCGTACCGCTTCAGAGCCTTATTTTCCATTTCTTTGAGTAGCGGGGTAACTTTTAGTTCCTCTCTGATTGTATTATTCCTGATCCGATCTCTTCTTGTTTTCCCTACTATCCTGCGTAGGAATTTCATTTCTACAGTTGTGACTCTACTTTCTGCTTTCGTATTATGTGGCATGCTTTCAGTTCCATATATAAATGTTGGTATATATACGGACTTATAAATTTGGAGTTTTGTTTTAGTACCTACATTCATTCTTAACAAGTTCTTATTTATTTGATAATACACAGAGTTTGATTTCTTCACTCTATTATTCAGTTCTTCTTCATATTTTCCGTTTTCCGAAATTATTGTTCCTAGGTACTCATAGCTTGTTACTTGCTCCATGCTTTCCCCTCTCCATTTGATGTTCATTTCTTCCTTCTCTTTGCCTATACACATTACCTTGCTCTTATTGATGTTTATCTTCATACCCCTATCCTCCAGTGCATATCCCCACTCAGTTATCATCTCTTGCAGCTCTCTTGGGTTTTTGGCGAGTAATAGAATATCGTCCGCATACACCAATGCTTGTATCCATACTGGTCTCATTTTCCAATTTCCAATTTTACATTTTTTTAGTACGCCTTTTGGTTTGTTTAATTACCTGATCCATAAAGATTATAAATAGTAGAGGGCTCAATGAATCTCCCTGTTTAACTCCTTTGCCCATTCTAAATTTCCCACTAAGTTGTCCGTCCAGCCTTACAGTACCATACACATTTTTATAAATGCTTTTAATTACCCTCATCATTTTGCTTGAAACCTTTGCTTTCTCCTGTGCATCCCATAGTTCTTTCCTGGGTACTGTATCAAAAGCTGACTTTACATCTATGAAAGCAGTGCATATTGTTTCCCCCCTACTCAATGTTTTTTCAATTATGCTTCTTAGAGTGTAAATATGGTCTTGTGTTTGTCTGTATGGTCTAAAGGCCCCTTGCTCCTCTTCCAAATCATCTTCTACCTCCGTCCTCAACTTTACTTCCACTATCCTGGAGTACAATTTACTTATGCAGGATGACAAACAAATCGCCCTGTAATTTTCACAATTGACAGTGCTCCCCTTTTTATGTAGAGGTACTATTATATTTTCTTCCCATTCCCGCGGTATTTTTTCTTCTCTCCATATCTGTTGACACAATGCTGTTATCCATGTCCTTCCCATTTTCCCAATATACTTTATCATTTCTGGTGATATTCCATCTGGACCAGCAGCCTTCCCAACTTGAATTCTTCTTATCGCTTCTTCTACATCTCTTTCCGTTATGGAATCCTCCTCCACCTCTGCTCCTCTCCCCTGGTGTCTCTCACTCACCAGGGTCAATTCGCCTTCCCCTTCTTTCCCATTTCCCAGTGGCTCATGGAGTTTTTGACTCTCACTCAACTCCCTCCAGTCACCAGTGGTTGTCCTGTTATTATCATTAAAGATGTTTTCATAATACTTCCTCCAGGTTTCTAGTATTTCTGTCTGTTCTGTCTTTAAGTTGTTATTTGGATCCATTATGCTTCTGACCGTTTTCTTATGTTCCCCTCTTAGTCCATTTACTACCTGCCAAAAGTCTTTCTTGTTCTTATGGTACTTTTCCTCCAATTCTGTTGCAAACATTCCCCATGTCTCCGCCTTTGCCTTCTTCACTTCTAGTTTTGCTCTATTTCTACTTTCTACATACTTTTCCCAATCTTCTTGCGTCCTTGATACCATATATGCGGCGTGCGCTTTCTTTTTCTTCTTTACCCATTCCTTGACCACCTCGTTCCACCATCTAGTTCTTTTAAAACGCGTATTTACTCTCTTCCTACCACATACCTCTATCGCTGCTTCTAGCATCGTTTCTTTCAGTTTCTTCCATTCCTCCTCGATTCCTTCCATAACCTCTCCCTGTTTCGTTTTCAGTTTTTCTTCAACTGCTTGTTCATAGCTTTTCTTATTTTCCTCCATTCTCAAATTTTCACTTTTAATTTTAAAATATTTCTTAAAACGTTCTCTAGGTGGATTTTTAATGCGGGTTTTCATCACCACTAGTTTATGTTCCGTGCTTAATTCTGCACTTCTATACACCCTAATATCCATTACTGCATATCGAAATGACTCCGTATATGTAAAGTAATCAATCATACTTTTAACTATCATGGGTACTATCATGGGTTTTGGGTATCAAGGATACATAATATACGAATTCTGGCTATACCACGAGTTGGAAGATATTTTTCTAAATTAAGCTCCTGGATGTATCCACATTTTCGTTACCAGGGCTCTGTAATAAGAGTTTTTTCTGCGAAAATTTTTCGTTTTACTCTCTCGTATACGTAAGTAATATATATGGAGTACTATACATAGTATAGAGCGGAAAATCGATTTCGAGATTTCAACGGAAATACTCGTTTTGGGATGCCCTGACAGAAAAAGATGATACTTTTTTTTTCTTCAAAATGTCCGTCCGTCTGCCGTCTGAACACCACCGGCACCTAAACCATTCGTAGGATTTTTTTCAAAATGGATTTTGCTCGGTCAATCTGGCTCCACTCAAGGCGTCGCGAATTTTCAAAACCATTCTTTTGAATTTGGGGGTACTTTACATCATGTCCCAGGGACATTTTCAAAAATGGTTCCAAATTGTTTCTTTAAATTTTTTGAAAGAATAGGATAAAGTACACTTATGAAGATAGCATAGGTCTGATTTTCACTGTTAACTCTAAATTTTCGAAAATTGCAAAAGTTTGAATTTTTCTCACGTCTTCCTACATCTACAAAATTTAAGATTTGTTGCGTCATTGACGAAACGCGTCTTTTAAACCCTTGTTGGGCGTTGGACGTTTGCATGGGGTAATCCTCTATTTTCTTTGTCAAGTCTCGTCACGTCGCAGTCAGTCAGTGCCTCCCTTCGGCTAGGGGCTCGACGCCGTTAGATCCCGGGGTTCCTAGCCGATCACCCAACCAGGAATCCGCAAGTCTCGAATTCGCTTAATCTCCGTGACTTCACGGAGCATAGTAAACGAATTTGACTAACGACGCCGGCTTAGAGATTTTTCCTTCAAATGAAATTGGTTGTACATATTTAGTTATTCCATTAAGGTCCTGTTTATTATTTGTCAACCGAAAAAATGAGAAAACGTAAAAGAAATGTATTTTGGGCGGCGATAGATGGTAGCTTGGAAGAGGATAGCGCGAGACCATAAAGCTAGCCCACATCAAGGAAATTAGAAAACCGAATATCCTGCGCTTCGTGAACGTAATATGAGAGATGGTTCCGTGCAGTTGGGTGCCACGTAAGTTAGAATTTCTGAATATTATTTTATATTTCTTCGAATTTAGCTGTACCATAGGTTGGGAAGAGTAATTAATGGTACTACAATTCCACAAACACGCGATTTTTCTTACTTTTGCAATTTTCGAAAATTCTGGTAGTTCTTTGAAAATGAGACCTGCACCATATTTTTAAGCTTCCTTTGCTCTAGCCCTGAAAAAAAAATCATATGCAAACGTTTTTGAAAAAAATGTTTCTTTTTTAAACTGGATTAACTTCAAGCAGAAATTTTGTAAAAACTACTCTTTTAAATACAATATACATAACATTTTACTTTCTCGTCCTTACGAATGTAAGAAGAAAAAGTAGTGTAATCGTATGCTGGAAAACAGCGAATTGGAATTGGGTCCTGGTAACGAAAAAGAGAATAAATCACGTTCCTATGAATAGAAAAGTATTTCTTCTATCACGTAGTGTAGCCAGAATCCATGTGTTGTGAGTTATCGATACCGAAAAATCAGTTCAATCAAATCAAGTTTCCAGATGTTTTTATCACAACTTTAACGCAGTTAACTAATGTGCTATTTTATGTCATTCAGCTTTGTGAATTTGGCAGCCTGCTTTTCAGTGTTCTATGATTGAAGTATATGATTGTAGAGAGACACTCTGTTATTGTAGTGTTCTGATGATCTCACGACAAGAACGACTGTTGAAAGAGGGTTCAGTCAAAGAGAAAATGCTAAATGAAGAAATGAACAGAATAATATGCCCGATTTTAAACACAAATTTTGAAATTGTTTCTCTTGGTTAAATGCATTTCTGGTCTCGAATGCGGAGCAAATAGTTTCCGTATTTTGTATTGGATAGAATTGCCGCCTCTGAAGTATTTTCAGTTTTGGTTTGCGTCATTAAATCTCATTTTACAAACTAGTTGGGAAACATTTGTGGAAATAAAGTCAGTATTAAATTTATTTTCTATTTGTGGAAGTTTCATATTACCTTTCGGCAAACATTGAGCTCAGGGAAAGATGTGATTTAATATTCTATATGCATCCACTTCTTTCACATCTTTCTTCCTGAAAACTACATCAAGTTCTCGATCGGCAATCTTCCTAACGGAAAGAACATTTGTTCTCACGACTGAAACGTGCAAGGCATGCGTGAGCGAAATCTTTTTTCTCTTTCTCCAACACTCTCGCCTTAACGGCGAGGTGATTTTGTCAGCGAGCACAGCAGTTGAGCCGACTGTAAGATTTGTAACTGAGAGATTTAGTGATTCGCAATTGGAACTGTGGAGTTCACTGAAGTTTCGTGAAGTGTTTCAAACGCGAGTAGCTGCGCCACAGAAGATGAATTGTCCCTCAACTTGCTCTCTTATTTGTAACTGCGAAATTTCCCATATATTTCCACAAGTTGACTAGACTGCTTATTCGGACTTGTCTCGTTCAATCGGCACGCGATTTTCTCATGATCTGGTTTCTTGTGTTTGGAAAATTAAAAGTTGGCCTCCCAATAACACATGGTTTATTTATTTATTTATTTATTTTACGTCAAAAAAAACAGTTAAAAACTGCGTATGACGTGCTATGGGGAAAAATGAATTGTGTGCACATTTTCAAAATTCTGTGATCCCTACACTAAGTCATATACTACTTAAATTTTGAATTTTGAAAGGGAGAAAAAAACAAACAAAAAAAAACTCCCATGTAATAAAATCTATTTTCAAGGATAAATAAGCCATAAATTTTGAATTTTTAAAGGGAGAAAAAAACAAACAAAAAAAACTCCCATGTAATAAAATCTATTTTCAAGGATAAATAAGCAATAAATTTTGGCTCTTATTACTTCCTGCCGCGACAACATGGAAAAGATAATTTGAATAATTGTATTTCCCACTGAATTCTAGACGACGTGCACAGAAAATGAAGGTACATTTATGTCCAGAAGCAAAACAAGGGGCCGTCTCAGCATTTGCTCAATGGATCAGGGAAACTGGACGAAAACCTGATCGAGATGGGGGTCATTGACCCGGAAGGTGTGTTACAATAGTTGTTACAGGTTGTTTATACTCATTTATACAGTCCAAATGGTAATTAATGCATTATGTATCATTGTTATAATTAATGTTACTTTCCTTGTGATGCTCAGTATAGTCTCTAATTGTTTAGAAACAGTTATGCAGCAGAAACGATTTCACTTGTGATTTAAACTTTTCTATTGAATTTAATCGTTTAATGTCATCTGGCAAAGTGTTGTAAAATAATGTACATGTATTGTATGTGAATTTTTTGTAATGAGCTGTTGATACTGTCACCTGATGAATATGATTTCTACGTCGAGTGTTATAGTAATAGACTTCGGCATTTTCTGAAAATATATTCCCGCCCTTAAGCAAGTCATTTTTTACAAAAACCACTGTTTCGTAAATAAAAAGACACGGTAATGGTAGAATTCCTAGATTAATGAAGAGAGGCTTACATGAATCACGTGGGTGGGATTTGGTTATTATTCGTACAATTCGTTTTTGTAATCTAAAAGTCTGGGAGCTATAAGATGTATTTCCCCAGAATATTATATCATAGGCGCCATATCTCAGGCGGGAATGAAAATGATGTTTCAAATTGGTTCCGAAATAACAAATTAATAGTAAACGAAAAGAAAACGGTTTTAATGCAGTTTTCCATTTCAAATAAACAATTCTGTGCTCCATTGAAAATGAACAGTGTACCATTGACTGATGTTAAGGCAACAAAATTTTTAGGTCTCTCAATTCAGTCAAACCTTAAATGGAACGTCCATTTAAATGAATTGAACACAAAATTAAGTTCATTATGCTACGCGTTCAGAATTCTTGCAAATTCAGTCAGCCTTCATACTGCTCGTTGTGTATACTTCGCGAATGTTCATTCCCGCCTGAGATATGGCATAATATTCTGGGGAAATACATCTTATAGCTCCCAGACTTTTAGATTACAAAAACGAATTGTACGAATAATAACCAAATCCCACCCACGTGATTCATGTAAGCTTCTCTTCATTAATCTAGGAATTCTACCATTACCGTGTCTTTTTATTTACGAATCAGTGGTTTTTGTAAAAAATGACTTGCTCAAGGGCGGGAATATTTTTTCAGAAAATGCCGAAGTCTATTACTATAACACTCGACGTAGAAATCATATTCATCAGGTGACAGTATCAACAGCTCATTACAAAAAATTCACATACAATACATGTACATTATTTTACAACACTTTGCCAGATGACATTAAACGATTAAATTCAATAGAAAAGTTTAAATCACAAGTGAAATCGTTTCTGCTGCATAACTGTTTCTATACAATTAGAGACTATACTGAGCATCACAAGAAAAGTAACATTAATTTTAACAATGATACATAATGCATCATTTACCATTTGGACTGTATAAATAAGTATAAACAACCTGTAACAACTATTGTACTACAGCTTCCGGGTCAATGACCCCCATCTCGATCAGGTTTTTCGTCCAGTTTCCCTGATCCATTGAGCAAATGCTGAGATGGCCCCTTGTTTTGCTTCTGGACATAAATGTAACTTCATTTTCTGTGCACGTCTTCTAGAATTCAGTGGGAAATACAATTATTCAAATCATCGTTTCCATGTTGTCGAGGCAGGAAGTAATAAGAGCCAAAATTTATTGCTCATTTATCTTTGAAAATAGATTTTATTACATGGGAGTTTTTTTTCTCCCTTGCAAAATTCAAAATTTATTGCTTATTTACCCTTCAAAATAGATTTTTTTACATGGGAGTTTTTTTGTTTTTTTTTCTCCCTTTCAAAATTCAAAATTTATTGCTTGTTTATCCTTGAAAATAGATTTTATTACATGGGAGTTTTTTTGTTGTTTTTTCTCCCTTTCAAAAATTCAAAATTTAAGTAGTATATGACTTAGTGTAGGGATCACAGAATTTTGAAAATGTGCACACAATTCACTTTTCCCCATAGCACGTCATACACAGTTTTTAACTGTTTTTTTTTGACGTAAAATAAATAAATAAATAAATAAATAAAAATAAACATTTAAAACTCAATGTACATGTGTGTTTGTTCCACTCAACACTAGAACGTGTTGAAGAAATTTTAACCTGATGATACACGATTAACTTTAAATGATTCGTTTGACAAAAAAAACACATTATGTTTGTGATTCAAAATGTGACCCCGCAATGCATTTACGGGGTAAATATTACGTATTAGGAATTACGTAGCAACGGTACGCAAAGCGTCACGATTGGTTGGGGACCATGCTAGGCATGGCAGGGACGGGGCGGAGCAGGAACAACTCCATCTGATCCCCTCACATAAAAACCAGCAAATGTTTTTGTATTGTGATACTTTTGTATTCTGATATCTACATATACCATATTTTTTATGTTGAATTTTGTCTAAGATTATCTTCATATTATCATAGATGTCAATGATAAAAAGAATTGCAGAACAGAATTGGTTTCCATTTTTATGCAGGACTGCTTTTAAGCTAGGTGGTATATTTAGATCAATTACTTAATGAATGCCATTGCTCTGTCTTATGTTCCAGGATATCTATTACTAATAAAATGTTTTCATCACTCTTATAATTTTTTTCATAAACAAATTTCTTAAAATTCTTTCAACAATTTCAAAAATATCTTGACCTAGTATCATGATCATATATTGTATCCTATAAATGTCCTAATAATGACCTAGGCAGATAGGTATACTATAATTTAATTTAAGTTGAGAAAAATGTTCATGAAACAAGTAAGATAAAAAAATAATAGCAAAAGAAGCAGGCTCAAGAACTTTAATTTTTTTGTATTCATAGTTATGTTTTCAGAATTAGGGCACAATTCAACTTTATCATAGTGTTTGAGAAGATGCCTAACAATTTATGATCTTTTGGTGATATGATTTTAAAACAGATTTACTGTGTCTTCATTAATTGTAGAAGAATTGTCATTGCATGTACGCAACAGCCTAAGCAAGAGCAGCAGCTACTGAAGCACCACAAATTCCATCTTCACCATTGGATTGGAAATTAACCTTTACTTCTGATTTCTTTGTCAGCTACCACCTTTTATCATTTCCAACAAATCTCTAGATTCATTTTTGACATTTCAATTATTGTTATTGTTAGTTTTTCCAGTAGAATATGGCCCTCCCATTCTCTTCAAAGAATCAGATTGAAAACCTCATTCAAATATAATTTTTATTTTTGTATTTTCTTTTCAAAATTAATTGTTAGTTTATGGTCATTACTACATTTTGTTCAACCAATAATATTTTTATGAATGAAAAATTGTTGCCCAGAACTTTTTGTTTTTGGATTTTTGTCATACTAAGTTACTGTTTTTTAACAGATTGCTTTAAATGATTTTCTCAAGATTAATGTTTCTTTCTGGTCCCTCCATATCTTCAATAAATTATTGTGTGTTAGCAATTGTTAGTGATATAAATTGTTATGTAATAGCTAGAATCTTTTTCTGAGAAAGCTTACTTTCAAATGTTTATATTGTAAACAAACTTTCTGATGTAAACAGTTTAAAAATAATATAAAAGTATTTTAACCAATTTTTTATATTCTGAAATGCTAATGTTTTTTTTATTTTTCAATTAAAAATAATAATTCTGAATTTATAAAATAATTTAACTTCATCTGTTTAATATTCTTTATTTGTAAAACAAATTTAAAAACATAAAATTCACCTATGAATAAAATAAGTATAGAAATAAAATATTAACATATTTTTACTGTCTTAGTAAGTCATAAGAAATCAGATAAATTGCTGCAATCAGAGAAGTATGAATGAGAAATTTTATCAGAGAAATTTTAATGAATCACATTAAACAGGAGCACTTGGAAAATGAAATAGTTGAGCACTTGATTCAACTTGAGTTACAGTATTCTAAGTAGACGTTTCACAACACTATCCATGGTGTAAGATATAAAAAGGTGACATTGAAACTGTTAATATGCAAACTGTTAAAATACAAATGAAACTAAAGTTACAGATGAAATGATTTTTTGCTTCCAACAACATGAATATGACAACATGGATATGAATAAACTTATTGTTTATTTCAAAATGACAAATGTAGAAGTAGTGAAATGTATGTCTTGATAATACATTTGAATAAATTAAACTAATTTCCCATATGAGGGCATTGATGAGTTTCTAACATTGAGAATCAATTACAGAGTAATAAATACAGATCTCTGAACGTGAAAGTTGATCAGTATTTTCTGTTTTACTTTGGAAAGGTACAGAATTTTCTTGTTTCCTTGGCCGTAGTCTTCATCCTTAAAAAAAAAAATGTTCAGCCTTGTGATCTATTGGTTTTGCTTCTACCTTTTATATATTAAAATGTGCGATTACACGTCCTAAAATTATAGTTACACTACCCTTCCATCGCTATTCCTGTCTGACTATTAAACTTTTCTCTTTATATTTCTCTCTAGTATTAAATTGTTTTCTTCTCGTAGAACATCCAACCACCATTCACTCTTCTGTTCATTGTAGGCATTCTGAATAATATATCAATTATTCTTCATCTTTTCAACATTCATATATCATTAATTTCTTCATCTTTTAATTCCACACCTGGCTTTTCAGCTACTTTTTTCACTTTCTTTTGACCTTACTACTTTTCTTTAACATTACACTCTTATTCATTAACATGTACATAAAAAAAATTAAATATACAATGGCACGAATCATTGCTAATCGAAAAATCAAGCAAAATTCATAAAAATATAACTTATTTCTTTGGACTTGTCACAAACCCTCTATTAATCGTCATGATCAAGTTGCTTTGTCAAGAATTTGATCAAACCATTTTAAATTATCTCATAAATTTTTAATTGAAAAAGTTCCACAGCGTACTTGTACCATCCGCAATAGAATTCTATCAATTGAGCACATCCTTCTGGAATACACATTGAAGACAGAAAAAAATGCATAGGGTATGGAAACTTCAATGCAATCTTATCATTGACAAGTTTCCAAGAAAAAGTGTTACAATTTTGTAAAACTATCGATATTTTCTCAGAATTGTAATTGTATTACTGTACAAGTCGCTCATGACCTATGTAGTTTATGTGACTTTAAATAAAAATAATGGAAGAACAAAATCCTTATATTCCAGTATATTCTTAATTTTAATGTCAATTAAATTATTACATTTTCAATGGCAGTTTTATTTTAATTACTCAAGCCAGTTGAGTTTGCATTGTTATTACTGACATTTTTGCATTTCACACACCGCCATTTCCTATTTCTGCCATTATGTGAGTTATTCTATGTGCTTAACTGCAGGTTAGCTCATTGAAAGTGCATCTCCTCATCACACCATTGGCAAATAAAAACTAGACAACATTTTGTCATACTTTCCACAGAAACTTGTATATTTCAACAGACACCTTAGAGTAATTTTTAAGATATCTTGTCACTTCATTTTCAATTACTTCAGATTCAAAACATCAAAGTAGGAAACTTGTAGAAGATTTAGTTCACATTATCACTAGCACTTTCACTAGAACTTAAGGTTACATGAACCACAAACATTTTAACCTTTATTTAATTTTTTATGGCAAGTATACAAAGGAAAAAGTAATGTATTAGTTAATTATTAATTAATATTTACATTTTCAAAACTAGATGCTTATTTCCGTTGACTTATTATTTTAAATAAATAAATGATCATTTTAATATTTTTGAACTAAGAAAATTTTTAACTGAATCTGTTATTTAGATAATATTTTTTACTTTTTCTCAGTTGATCTTTAGATTCTGTAATTAATGTAGGTAGAAATTATCTACCCATTTCATTATAATATTAAAGATGAAAGGTGTTTGAATTGAATTCTAAGAGTTTAAAGGGTTGTGTTGTGTGTATTGACCAAATTGCCAATCAAACAAGGAATATGAGTCAAGAAGAAAATAGTACCTGCTGCAAGGCAACCCACAATAAAATTTGCCTTATTCTCAAATTAAAATTTAGTTATATATTTATTTATTTTAAGTCACTTTATAACTGCATCTTGACCACACACAAACAATTTATTGAATGTTCTTATTTAAGGTAGTAGACCTAATATGTAAATAAAAATTATTCTTTTTTGAAAACTTCTGTTGTGGCAATATTAACTAAAATGCATAAAGAAAACATGTGTTCCCTGATAATGCAATGCTTCTGGCATTGTTGGAATTGAAAGTCCATATTGTTATATATGAAACGTTTTTAAACAGTGAAAGCTAATTTAATTACATGAAGGTGGTTCATGGGTCTTTATCAATGGCAAATACTAATAGTAAGTTGTTAGCCAATGTTTTGGAAAATATGTATCCATCATTAGAGCTAGGCCTACATACAAGATCAAAACTAACAATATGTTAATTAAACACTAAGCACATTTTTCTCTCACTGATTACTACAAACTGCGTAAGAAATACAAAGGTAATTGAAGAAAGTAAGTGAAGGAATACAATGGTAAGAAAAATAATCTATTCAATACAACACAAATACAATAATATGATTACAAAATAATATAGGCCATTTTAGCCACTTTAAGCTTAACACAGCTAATTTTATTATATTGATCAGAGCAGGATCAATATTTTTGTCTTAAAAAATGCAAATATTTGATTTGTAGTTTCATCTTTTCTCACACTGCACACTCAACTGAAATCTCATACTCACAGTATCACAACTTACGACACAGCAGATAGAACCGCAACTTTTTTGATAGTTTTGGTAGGTAAAGAACTGTGGTACTCTGTATCTGTACATACTAAACAATGTTATTGCAGTATTCTTGAAAGCTGTTTTCTGAAAATATTTAATTTACATAGTGTTATATGAGAGAGAGAGAGTATTGTATTCATTGGTTTTGAGCAGTATGCATTCTATTTTTTGTAAAACCATTATATGTGGTTATCTTCAGCAGCATTTTTGCTGCTGAAGACCACTAGTATTATTTAGTTATTATCTAGTTATTATTTTTCCTTTCATAGTTTTTTATGCAGTTTGCAGTAATTTGTAAGGGAACTAGTGGTGCTAATAAAGCACGTATTTTCTTGCCATTTGTAATGGTCATAAAATACTATTTATACCACAATCTCTTCGAATTAACACATCTCAGTCATAATTGTTTGTAAAACTCATTTGAAATTGTGGAACATTTAGTGCAAAAATTAAATAGTTTCCTGCAATAGATTTTTTATTCAAAACTTTAAATGAAAATATATTTCTGGCATTGAATTCAACGTAGAAGGTTTGCAGTGTATTCACAAACATATTAGATGAGGTTTTGAGCCTTACATTATTCCTCAAAAGCAGTGAGTGAGAAAGAAAAATAATTAAAAGGTACTAAATAATACGATTCTGATAGTGCTGGCAAAAAGATTGAACAATATATAATAGTAATTATTAAACACTATGGTATTGTAACATTCGACAAATACATAAAAGTATTAGTTTATATTACTGTGAAAGAGACAGCCATCATTATCATCTTCTGTAATCAGTGTGGTGTTACAACAATGGGTTACAACAACCAACAATGACTGCTCATCTATTTGTTTTCACATTTAATACAGTTAAAGAATGCAATTTAAAATGAAATAACATAAATATAATAAATAATAATAATAAAATGAAATATGAAACAATATACAAATTCTAACTTATGTAGCATCCAACTGCGCAAATTGGGAATGGGAGACTGAAGGCTAGCAATTTTTTTTCAATTAGGTTTTAATTAATGTCTAAAATATTATTTTGTATACATATTGAAAAAGCTCCAATGTAAGAAATAAAGAAATATGAAATAATATGCACATTCTAACTTACATAGCACCCAACAACTCAAAAAAACTTCTAAAATTACGATCACAAAGCACAGGATTTTCAGGGAGGGCGACTAAGTTTAACGTCCAATCACAAAAAAAAACTCATATTTTCGAAAAATTCAACATGACCTTATTTGAAGACCTGTTTTTGATGAACACATTTCGTTAAGAAAAAGAAAATGTATCTTCATAATTGTAGTTGTAGGAAGATGCTGAAAAATTTTTGAATTTTTTCAATTTTCGAAAAATGAGAGGTTTTAACCAACATGAGACCTTCACCATTTTCTTAAACGACCCTCAGACTATCCAACAAAAAAATTTAATCAAAATCGATGGCACCAATGTTTTTGAAAATTTTGAAAATGTCCCAGGGGCTTTATGTTAAGTATCGCCCAAAATTAAAATATTGGTTTCAAATTTAAGGGGATGCGACATCAGCCAGATTGATTGAGGAATATCAATTTTGGAGAAAACCAGCTGAACGGTTTAGCTGCTAGCATTGTTCACAGACCGATGTTTTGCTGTTAATCGATTTTTCATATTAAGGACCTATAAAACATGGATTCTGGCCATACAAGGTGTTAGAGAATTGTTTTCTAAATTTAGCAACTGTATTTATCCACTTTTTCATTAGCAGTGTACAATAAGAGATATTACACCAAAAATGCACGGTTTTCGTGCAGCATTACATAACTTTGTCTTCTTAAGAAGTTCCATCTTAAGCGCGAGAAAGTAAAACATATGCTTAGTGTTTAATAAACATGCTTTTATCATTTTGATCTTTATATTTAATAGTGCAAAATAAATGTGAAGGACAGCCATAAAATGTAGAGTTAATGCTATAATTGTTATTTTTGCTCTTATTGTTAACATATTTATAACATTATTATTATTATTATTATTATTATTATTATTATTATTATTATTATTATTATTATTATTATTATTGTTATTATTATTATATTGTCTTAAAATAATTTAAAGTTACATTGTATTAATATTCCTAATTGTAATATGTAAATTGTAGTGTTCTGCCACCAGGTTGAGTAAATCTACTTGCAGAAATAATAAATATCTATCTATCTTGTACTTATATAGCTCTGATAATGGAAATAAATTTTCTGAAATGTTGGCAAACAACTAAATAGTCTAACTCTTTCCACTGACCAAGCCCGATGAATCAGCTCTCTTTATATTTATGGTCGAAAGGATTCTCCATACAATTTAATTACATTTAATTCCAGTTACTGAATAATATAGGTAATTGTAATCTGATAATGATAATAAATTAGATTTTCTCTGCCCTGAGGGATACCTTAGACCCACCTTTTGACTTTTAAATCATAAAAATTTGATCAACTCAGTTTTTCACATTATGATATAAAAGAAAATTCCTCTTCATTTTGTGTAGCCTTATTGATTTTCGTTTCTTTGCAATGACATATCTAATAGTTAATAAAATCATAAGATGTTTCTGTTACACATTGTATAGTCAGCAGGTTGATATATGATTTTCTATACTTCTTTCTTATTGCTCAGCTCTTATTTGTAAGTGTTCACTTACTCCATCCCATTTGTCAACTTATTATTCTACTGAAATTGTAAATCTAGTTATAGAGTGAATATATCAGTAAATAAGATAATCTCAAGGGTCTTAATATTTGCAAATTAAAAATATTGAACTACCGTATGTATCTGTTGGGGCATAGTTGGGGTTGGGGCATAGACAGCCAGGGTTCCAAAGACGCAAATCGTTCAAATTATTTGATGCAGTGTAAGATGTTTTCGTACCTGGGCCTCTTAACACAAGTTGTTTCCGAAATTAGTTAAGTTCCAACTGTTGAATATTCGTCGGTCACTGCGTAAAAAGTTATTTGATGGAAAGTATCGTTTTACAGGCACTCGCAGGGGGTATGCTGACAGCAGGCGTAGAATTTGTACTTCAATGGCAGTATGATGCATGTTACAGATCACATATGCATATTTCGAGCAATTAATCGAACGGCTTTAACAAAAAGAGTTTCTGTTTGTGATTAAAAGCTAACTATATTAGGATGTTTACTCACGCACAATTCTAGGGATATACATAAAATGCACTGCTCTGAGCCAGACCGAAGTTCTGAAGCTTTTTTTTTTTAATTTTAAATCGTGTATTTACATAGTGGGGAATGTTCGCACTTCTTTTAATTATCATGAAAGAAGGACATCGAATAAATTCTATTCTTTCAGAAATAACGACGCAACAAAGAATATTATTAAAAAAAGATATTTCGTTGACACAGTGCACAGTGCTTCCCACAGGAGACACGAATCACTGCTCTCCCGGAAACATTTTAGATCAAGGAACATTGCCCTAGGTGCGGAGAGCGGAGTAGACATACCATCTCACTATTTGAGCTATTTTCTCGTCGTCTTTCAGGAAGTAATAATTCAAATCATCAATCGCAATGATAAAAGTTAGAAGATAAACCTAATTTGATGTGGTTAGATGTAGTTAATAATCTCAATGCCATTGATTAACCGATTTCTGATGGTAATACGACTTTATATTTTTTTCGTACACACAACGTTTGCTCTGGTCATTCTTAATTTTCCGTTGTCAATTCAGAGATCTTGATTCAACAAACGAACGCAATGGCATACACAAGTAAGAGAAGAATATTGTATTGTTCAAGCAACAAAGGAGGACCCGCTCGACGAATCCGCGGCAACCACCACGAAGTAGCAGCGCACTGGATCGCCAGTGGAAGTACGGTCCCGTGCAAAGCGAGCAGAGCAGTGAACGGAACGACGCAAACCACGCACGAAAGCCTCTTCGCGACTCCCGTCATACCAATCAAAGTGGGAGGCATATTGAACCATCCGAGTGGCTTTTTCCACTACAAAAGGCGTCGCATTAATAATTGGGATCGCCTCCGCAAACGAGATCTTTGATATACTGGAAAGAACAGAGAAGTGCTGCGAAATTTGCAGCAAATAGTATATCATTCGTTGTTGCAGCCTGCACAACATTTTGACCGCTGACTTACGAAACAGGAAAGACAAGATGTTCTTTTCTTGGGAGAGCTTAAACCCGTACCTCCTCTGTACTTGCGTCTCCTCAACGCGACCTCTGATTCTGGAATAAATCTTGGGGGTGACGCGGCTATCTTGGAAGATTCCGAGAATCGCATCCAGAAAGGTGAAGATCAATTCCGTGTAGCCAATGACGCAGCTGGGGAGTCTGGATTTTTCAAGGACCTGCGATGCAACGTGAATAAAAAGGATGACTCTTCACAAACGCATCCACTCCACCAATCTACGCGCAGTAAGGCACGGGTGAGACTGCCTATTTTGAAAATGATACTGGCTACTGCGCGTGATGCTGGATCAAGGAGTACTGGCTATCGGAGGAGGAGGAGCAGGAGAAGGCGGAAGAGAAGGTCAAGAAAGTGTAGGAGGATAAGGAGGAAGCACGCGCTGACATCGGCGAGGAAGCATCTCGCCCGCCACTGCTGCCTTTCCATTGGCTGCTTTGTTTGGAGCGTCACTTCCGGCGCTCGCCGCTTCTTCCGGCCCCGATGACAATGGCGCGGACAGGAAAGCGATGATGATGATGACGGTTAATGCGGCTGGTGGGCTGCCTTCACCAACTTATTTTAAAAGTTTTAATGTGAATGTCTTTGTGCTATATCTTAATGTCAGTGAGTCTTATGTCAATATCTTGAAGTCGAAATTATGTCAAGTGCTCATTTCATTTCTGTGATTTAATGCCTGTCATTACTTTTCAAAAAATATAATTAATTAATCATGCGTTTTTATTTATATCTTTTAACTGTATGTTTTCTAGTAACCTAAAGAAAAAACCAAAATAATTAATGTTAACTGTTTCCTGGGCACTAACATTGTCTTCATAATTTTCCAATGCCTGTCTTCTGGGCCAAAAATATACAGTCACTAAAAATTTCTGCAATTCAAAATGATAGAAAAATGAGCAAATATTTAATATTTAAATAATCACAAATGTAATACGATATTAGTGGCGAATTTTATTGAAGAATGACTTTTATGTGATATGAACCTCAGAAAAACTCGAGGTGCTACAGAATGCCACAAACCTTCTAGTACTAGTTAGTTTTCTAATTTATTTGGGCTGAGCTAGCTTTTCGATTTTGTCTCATTTTCTTGTCAGCTACCATCTATCGCACTCAAAGTACTTTTTCCCCCCAATTTTTCGGTTTTGTAATGTTAGAACCGAAATATTATTTTAAGAATATTAAAGAAGAGTTAACTCTCGTCTGTAGAGAAATTTTTCGTTAAAAAATTTGGAGCCGCTTTAAAGAAAACGTCTTTCAAGCGTTATTGTAATTGCGAAATTTGAAGCTCTTTAACACAGAAAACTTTTGCGTTTTCGAGAAACTTCACTTTATTGACACAATGCCATTTAATTCCCATTATAATCTTTATGGTTTACTAATTCATTGCTGTGTGTTTACGGACCTGAAACAAAACACGTAACGGTATTGTTAATACCCTCGGGCCTTTTGAATCCTTTATGGCCTGCTCTAATACCAACAGAACACATACATTTTTATGAATTCGATTTATTTTAGTTAAGTTGCAAGCAGGCAAATACTATAAATAAATGGCATAATGCTCAAATAAGTAAAATAACTCATTTAAACCTTATTTTGGTTAATTGTCATAAAAATTGCAATTTTAGAATGTTCCCGTGAATTTATATTAATTGTCATCAGTCACGTACATTTCACAGTTACGTATCACATTTTATAGAGACATATGCTTAAGTACCAGTAGTAGTAATAAGATGTGTACGGCACATCGGCTAACATCCTCGAAATGTTATTTGTTGGTGTTATGACATATTCCTAATAATGTTTAGCAATAAAGCAAATAACTTAAAAGTACCGTTTCGTCAGCGTAATTTGCACTGTTATATAACTCTCAAATACACCATAAACATTTTCATATATTTCTGGACATTTTTCTTGAAATCATTCTCCATAGTTTTGATAGCTTTTGCAAGAATTTCCGCAGGAACTTCCCAAAATTCTTTCATTATGTACAAAAAAATCAGACCAGCAACGATTATATTAAATAGTAATTAGACGCACACGTTTTTTGTTTATCAGACGTCATATTGACAAATGACTATTGCATTGCGTCTTTTCACTTTAGACGCAAGAGAAATTATAAAATATTTTAAATTCTCGTTTGATTTAGCAACGAACTAGTAAACCATAAAAGTTTGTATGCACCACGGGCGTTACTAGATGTTTTTGCCCCTCAGGCGACTTCCAACCCCTCGGGCCAGAGGCCCTCGGGATTGGAAGTCGCCTTTGGGACAAAAACATATACTTAACGCCTTTGATACATAAATAACTATTATGAATGCTGGCTCCCTCGTTCTTGTATGATTGAGTAAGACTTATGTGGGTAGACGTCCCGTAGGGCTACGGATTACGTATTCTCTAAAAATTTACTGTTAAAAAATAAAATTGGGAGTTTGCGAAGTCTCTATATTAAATAGAAGAGTTCTCTTTTCTCAATACCACAGTTGTATAATTTATTATTAGTAACTTCATTATTTTATTTAAAAGTCTTTATTTTATGACATAAAATCTCATTTGCATGTCATTACATTTAAATATTATTTCTTTTATCTATTAAGGGCCTTTTGAATGTTTGTCTAATCTTTTCTTGGCAAAGAATTACATTTACTTGTATGATGTTTTCCGCATCACTTACAGCACGAGTTTTTTGCCCGCCAAGGGGTCCGGGACTCCTACGGGTCTGGGTAACTTCCCCTCACTCCGCACTCATTTCCCCTTAAAATCCAGAGAGGGGTGCCCATACGTAAGCTGAAACGGCGCGAGGTGGCGAATGGTAGCTTCATACGAAAATATGTTTGACAGATTTTTTCTATAAAATAACCGGGAATTGTATTATGTTTATCACTACACTTCACTACTTATTACTATTTCATGCTTATTTTCTAACTAAATTTTCCCTCATACAATAAACATCTTCGCTAAGTGACAGGAATATGATTGAAAGGCGAATTATTTCCTTGTTTTCGTTTTGTGTTGTTATTAATTCATCCAGTTATTTATTACATTTAGCAACAATGCGAAATAATTTAACAAATATTTAGAAGTTTCTCGCTTACAGACGGACAGCGCTTTTAACAGACAAGAATATTTGTTTTGTCTGTTAAACCTCCTAACGTGAACGTAGAAAATTCATGCTTTTATATCAATCTTCAGTAAACAGCATCACAATATCAAGATACTTTTGAATCAGTTTTTTAAATTTTACTCTCAATTGAGAATTTGAAATTGGACTGATGTATTATTTCATTTTAATGGACCATTTCTTTGATGTAAAGAGAAAATGGGAAATAATATTGCTAAATTTGTGACAATAACTGTCATGCAATTTCTCCCCAAGACTGTCATGGGCCAGGTATCCAGTGCCGTCTCGCCAATCCGTAGCAATTTGTAGAACCCTTACTTTTAAATCTCGCGCCATTTTCTCTTGGTGCAGTGCGCGCGAGCTCTAGTAAGCTTGTCCACAACCT
This sequence comes from Teleogryllus occipitalis, assembly GCA_011170035.1. Lineage (NCBI taxonomy): Eukaryota > Metazoa > Arthropoda > Insecta > Orthoptera > Gryllidae > Teleogryllus > Teleogryllus occipitalis. Next base: position 20,823 of record BLKR01002776.1, read on the forward strand.
TGTCATGCCTGGCTTACGGTTTGTTGCACTCGTCGACTGCGTGCTGCTGATGTGAAAATGTTTCCACGAAATTCTCGACGCCCACCGGGAATCGTCTGTTCTTATTAATATTGAACGAAAGTTAATGTCCCTAAATCTAATATTAACTAACACGAAGTATTTACATTGAATCATTTCCCAAATGCCACAGGTATACATTTCTATTCGACACTACTTTAAATCGCGTCAATTGATTGATTGTTTGTGCTACCGGGCGCGTCAACTACTGAGGTCATTAGTCCCGTAAGTGAAGTGCATTGCTTTTTCATCGGGAGGTGTCTATGATCTTCCTCCACTGGATGGCAAAATCCGGCGCCAACCTACCGTCGACTAGCTTTCCCTCAACCAGGTATCTCCCAACAGCAGGGCACCGCCCCAGCCGGGACAAATTCTAAGTAGCCGATCGGTCTCCCGGCATGTATGGTAGTGTAGTACATGTTAGTGTAAGTGGTGATGATAGGATAAGGAAGAGGAAGGAAAGATCGCGCCAATCCGTGGCCCGTTCGTTAGGGTATTGCTCCGGCACTGGCCTGGTATTGATCGGAGAAACCATGGAAAACTACCGATTAGAGCAGCTGGTCGCTAGAATTCTCCTCCAGGCAGCGACTGAATTCGACCTAGCTGAAAAGCTTGTAACGAAAATCCTGCCGCCGTCGGGACTCGAACCTAGGACCTAGGACCTCCCGTTCAGAGGCACTGCAGTGACATCAGTTGATACACTGAGACACCGCTCTAAGTCAAATGGCGTCAACTAAACGTTCTGGAAAATTGGATCTTTACCACGTCAAAACCAAAGTTCTCGAGTGCTCGCAACGACGACCAAATATCTTCTCAAGTACTCGTACAACAATCAAATACCTTCTGCCAAAATTCCGCTTTCGTTGAAACATGCCTCCTCGCTTTTAATTTTTCTTGAAATTTCCTGTAAGTAATTTTGCCATTGGGTTCAACTCGTCTGCCGACTATCGCCTATTCGTCCTGACGCCTACACCTGCACTAAACCAACTCGCCATTGATGTCCATCTTTCCTTTCCATCATATGGCGCTACCCAAATAAAAAATATATTTTATAATTGGACACGTTCCAAATCACGACTTTATTTACTATATATTAGGAATATCCAATGTTCCATATTCACTGTTTATTCCGGCCTCGAACATTGATAAGTCTTAATATTTACATCGTAATATTTGCATTTAATTCTTACCATGTCCAATATGGGCTACCTTTTTTTGCCTTTATAAATAATAAGATACTCTAATATTGTCATTTCTTGTACTTGTCATTTCAGGGTACCAATATTTCGAAATAATCTATTATTCCATTATTTTGTAAATCAAAATTTCCCTTAGGATATCTGGGTACATCTCAATACGTGGTACACATTACGTAGTTTCACAATAATGTGCATCGCACCATTTCCATTTAATTGTTCATTCAATTTTTTTTCCGAATATCAAATGAACCAAATAACTTGTCCCGTCTCCTTATTGTTCAACACTTGTTTGCGTTTCTTCACGACTTATTTCTGCTTATTTTTCAACACTGAGATTTTTGCTTTTTATCATTTTTGGAATTTGATCCATAAAATATTTGACGACGTTAATTCAAATGATTGTTTACCGAATTGGTAGAAATTGTTCGATTTCAATATTAAATATGTTTTTTAAGAGAGTTTCTTATTTTTTTAAGTTCTCGTTCTTTTCCTGAAATTTCGTATTAATGTCAATCGCTTTTAAATTTATAATTAAAAAAATATTGTCCTCAGATAAATTTCTGAACTGTTATAATGATTTGTGTTATGTAAATTCACTGCCAGGTCATATTAGCTCACCTGGGTTGCCGTTAGAGGCAGTTGTGTTACCCATGATTCATTGCTCGGCTTCTCCTCTTCCGAAATCAGCGCATTGAAATGAGCCAGCCCCATTGCTTGCCTGACCGCCTCAGACGTGCTTAGAAGCGAATACAAGGTGTTCCGCGGCCTCGCTAGCCTACAGTCGGTTTTGTCAGCCAATGAGCGCATAAATTACACGTTCTTTTATTGGCTACCATTGGGCTCAATTCGATTACGGTAATGTATTGAAAGAGTTGTAATTGTTCTAAATTATCAGTTGCCGATATTTCAAAGCATGTATTTTGTAAAACAGAAACTATTGTAATTTTGATGTTCTAATCGCAACGCATGTTTCGTGAGCTGAAAGTTTGCTCTCGAATGCTTTGCACATCCAGTGGCGTAGGTTTTGTTAATGAAAGTTTCATGTTATTTTCAAGGCAATATCGAGCCATTTATAAGTTATTTCTGAATTTCTTTGATTGCTGCTTAGAAGTTTGCAACATAATCTTTTATAATGCTACGTGAGGCATTTTTAGGATAAATCCCGTTTTCATTATGTTATTATTGTGAATAGTTGTGAATGAAATGTCATTGTTTTGACTTCGCCAAACGGTACTAATTTAATTGATTTAGTGTTGTTGCAACCTGGAGGCCTAGTGCTGGTTGCAGATGTTACTGTTGAAGGCACTCATATTTAACTGCTCAAAGGAATGAACGGATTCTTAAGAAGCCTTGAAATCAACCTTGTTTTGCTGTGTTCACGCAGAGACGTTACATCTTTAAACCTTTGCCGCTACTTGCTTAATAACTTGATCATTGTGTCCGGTGTCGTATCATTGTATGAAAAACTATTAATTCCACAATCAAACTAGTTAAGGGCTGTAGATTGAAGTTAGGTTTTTTATGTACTATGAAACTGAAACTGTAAATGGGCCGTCGGCTATAATTGTGAATATTTGAAATTGTAGTTATTGAAAGTTGTCATTTGTGGGTCGTTTGATTTGTTTGTAATATGCATATTAGCTTTTTGTGTACTCTTTGAGCCACCCTTATTCCACAAGTTGGTTAAGGGTTTTTCTTAGGTAATTTTGTGTTTTTAAAGCTGAAAATTCAGCTACTGGTTTGCGAAGTCACAAGAGTGTTTACCGTGCGTAAATTTTAATTGTGAATCTTGTGGTCATATGGGACCTAATGTTTATTGAAATAGGAATGTCTGAGACGAGATTATAATGATTGTTCGTTCTTTAGCCCAAACATTTATTATGGTTGTTGATAACCTCAACATCCACGAATGATCTATTAAAATGTTTACGTCCTTTTGAAACTGGGAATGTGGCAATAATGTTTTAAGGGAAAATTGTTATTCAATCAAGTTCAGTCATTTGTTCAGAAATGATTTTATTAAGATTAGCCAATGTGCGTGATAATGATTTTTTATGTCTTATTAATTTGTAATTTATTATTTGAAAGTTCTTGCATGTGCAATAAAGTTCTGTTATTGTTCTTTGCTGGTACATCTAATCATAATCTTTGGTGTCTAGTTGGCTTTGCGTTGCCTTCTTGGGTCTGTGAGGAGACATTTATTGTCAAATTGGTAAGGTTAGCACGTTGAAAAACTGAGATAAGGGACACCGAGCCTTTAAAATAGATTAGACTTCGGAGCAGATTAACGAAATAATATTTTGGAAGCTCACCTTCTTATCGACTGTGGATTTCAATCCTATTAGCTACAAATGCTTGAAGCCAACAAAAGTGATTTGATCAATATATTGTAATAAAATTGCCAATAAATGGAAGCGAAAAAGTGCAAATTTTCACTCGAATAATATAATTCTTTTCTTACTTAAGTGCTTGTGAATAATTCATAAATTCTCTTTAGAATTACAGTTTCTAACTCTTTATTGTAACAAGTATGTAGTACTTTTGTGAAGAATAGAAGTTTCTGTTGAAATTTCTTCTGGTTTTAGATTTTCGTTGTGCGAGCATCGAAAGACGTTAACTTACTTCAAGAACAAGTAATATTAAGAAAAGGCATTCAGATAGGATTCAATTCGATGCTAATTTAATTCAACATAAAAATTTATTATCCTACTCCAAACTACGAAGAATGCAAAAATAAAATGTAAAGACGATGTAGAGAAAGGTATCGTTATCCTTCTGCCCTTTTTTGACCTTTTAATTTTTTACTCGCATGTTATTAAATTTTAAATATTGTGGATGAAGTTGGGTCAAATATAGTTCTTTATGTCCTCTATATTTTTCATCAATTGCGAAATACTTCTTTATAATTTTTAATAAGGAATACATCTTTACATAAGGACAAATTTGCACATAGACTGATATTGTACTTTGGCCCCAGATGCTTTACCTTAGACTACAAAATTTATAACGTGATAAATTCAAATATAATTGTAACGTAATCGAATTGTTGCATCTTCAATCTGAAAACGTATATCGCCGAAAAATTTAAATAAAAAACAATAGGTACTTCTCCAGTATTCGTTTATCGACTCAGGTGGCTCAGGTAACACCTGATGACTTTGCAGTCCTTCTGACCGGGAGGTCTAAGGGTTCGAGTCCCGACAGTGGCAGAATTTTCGACACTAACTTGTCAGCTAGGTCCACTTCAGACGCTGTCTGAAGGAGAATTCTAGCGGTCGGATACTCTACTCGATATATCAATACCAGGTGAATACCGGAAAAGTATCCTAAAACGGTCACGGACAGCGCGTGATCTTTCTTTCCTCTTCCTTGCCCTTTCCTCACCCTTTATAAAAGGGTGAGGGAGCTTAGAGCTTGTCCCGGATGGGGGGAGGGTGGTGCCACGCTGGTGGGAGATACCTGGTTGGGAAAATGCCCGCAAGGGCCCGACGTAGGTCAGCGCCGGATCTCGCCAGCTAAGGGGAAAGATCACCCTCTTCTCCCGCGACAAAGCGTGCACTACACGTACGGGACTAATAACCTGAGCAGTTGACGCGCCCGGAAACACTATTCAATAAAAAATACAGCATCCCCTGGCGAATCTTTCAGCGAATGTTTATAAATAATTGCATATTTTTATATTCCATTTTTTTAATTGAATAAAGTTTTAAAAACAAGTTTTTTAAGATAATCGAATTAGGCGACAATTAATTTTTTAGATTTTCATCTTTATCTCTACAAAATTTTCAAAATGGCTGCTGTTTTAGAACTCGCGTAAAAAAATAATATTCAACGGTCCGCAGAGTGTTTCTCGACCGCCATGGCACGCCTGTGCCTTACCGCTCCGTAGCTTTCTCCATGCCGACCTGGATGGCCGAGGTGGCTAAGAGCGAGTACCGACTCAGCGCTTCGGTCCGAAGGGTCGCGGGTTCGAGTCCCGCCTTGGGCATGGCTGTTTGTCCCTTGACTTTGTGTGTGTGTTGTCGCGGAGGGCCTCGCGTTCTGCTGACCCCAGATCAGAGGAGCCCGCAAGTGTTTGTCTAGTGTATGGCCGAATATGCATCCCTTCGGGACGTAAAGGGCAACCGGCTGTCGGCTGGATAAAAGCCCTAGGGAAAAAAAAGCTGTCTCCATTGGGCTTGTGGCCTCGAGCAACACAACACTGGTCACGCCCGTTCATCGATGTTCGCAGGTCGTTTTCCGCCTAAGGCAACAGTAGGAAGTCGACGAACGGGGGAGGGGGTCTCTTGCGCATGGTATCGACGTATGGTATCGCGCATGGTATCCGACTTCAGCCAATGAGCTTCAGACACCAGTTTGCGTCACAGTATTTACGGGAATTTTAAATGCAGCCAGATACCAATATTAGCACCTCGTTACAACACATTGAAACAGATTTATGAAGCATTTCTTTTAAATATTGCATCTCGTACTACACCTTCATCGTGCTATGTTTGTTTGGATACGTGGTCGAAAATTGTCAATTTTTGTTCGATTACGTTTGTTTGTGTGGTCGAAAAGTGTCATTTTGTACCACATTCAAAATGTTTCTCAACACTACTTGATCTCCATGCAACATGGCGGTCAACGCCTGGATTGGCTTTTCAACCGAAGTGCTCATGCTGTTGTCACATGATTCGTGACACAAACTGGTGATGCGCAGAACGAGCAAAAATCGGTGTTCAGGAGGAACTCACCCATGTATTCCCACCATGCAACGAAGCAATGCAAACACTGGGATCAGTTTCCATCGAAACGTGTCTTTATTATCGAACAAGTCAGAGGGGCGCCAACGATTTATTTTCACTGCAGCAGTGTCACAGTACAAGAAAAACCCTCGTTCATGACGTGTGAATTTGAGTACCCATGCGGTTTTTCTCCCAGCGATACCATTATTACCCGTTAACTACCCTTACTCGCATCACGGATGGACGCCTATACACGTACTGACTATTACTTTGTAGAATTCCTTCGTCTTTTCCCACAAGAACGTTTTATTCTAATATAAGAAACAATAGACTTAATTATTCTACACGTTATTGCATCGGATTTGGTTGTCTACCAACAGTCTTTCCTCGACTTGGTAAAAAGTCAAGAGCCGACCCGCTCATTACCGCGTTGCTAGAGAGAATTTCACTGTTCTTTCTAAAACCCAAAGCACCAGAACTCTACATCACCCTCTTTTGTCTAACAAAACAGTACTATATGCGCCTCCGCCCGGTCATTTTCACATCCTCTTCACCTAGCGAAAATGACCTTTAACGCCGGTTGTTACTTGTCACAGCGACCGAACTCGCGATCGTTTTTTGATATCCCTATATCCTACTTCATATAAATGACATTTTCATATACAAAAATGGTTCGTCATTTTGGTATATCACAATTTTTATTAATAAAATTTCGTTTAAATATCTCTCAAGCGGTCAATATGCATATTTTCACAAATTTGTATACATTATTAAACGCAAGGCGTTGCATGATCGCGACCGTATCAAAAAGTGCTGCAGATCAAGCGACTCTAGCGGCACGACTGAGAAAGACGCGAAAACCCGTGCCATATTCAATCTTGGAGATACTACCCTCAGATGCATCACAAGAAAATCCCAAGTATAGTGCGTTTTCGACAGAGCAATATGCTATGATGTTACAATATGCAGAATGTTGAACTAAAGCAAACCCCTAATTTTTTGTCAGGAATGCATAATACTCCATTACTCGTTTTTATTGTTAATCTGCTTTAAATATAAAACTGAATTATTCTTTTCATGGGCAGGAATCAAGGAACTTTTTTACCTCTACATTATCACTATTTACATTCCAATGAACATTTAAATATTTAATTCTCTCTCCATTAAAATAAATTTAATTTTAATAGATCGTTCCAGAAACTTCGTTTTGAAAAACCTCGTTAGACAGCGCTGGCGGCAGACAGGGTTGTCCGCAGCCATAAACTTTTCAGACCAAGGCATTTCCGACGCAAAATATTACGTTTCTAAGGGTGTACATTTCATTAAAAGAAAAAAATAAACAAAAAAGTGAAATATTAAAGAATTGCTAAAGACAAATGCACTGGTCAGTTTGTTTTCCTTGGGCTCTAATCCAGCCGAAAGCCGGTTACTCTTTACGTCCCGATGGGATGCATGTTCGACCATATACTAGACACCCACACACTTGCTGGCTCCTCTGAACTGGGGGTAGCGGAACGCGAAGTATTCCGCGACAACACATACGTGAGACAAGGGACACACAACCATGCCCAAGGCGGGGCTCGAACCTGTAACCTTTCGGGCCGAAGCGCTAAGTCAATACACGCTCTTAGCTCTCTCGGCCACCCAGGTCGACGCCAAATTAATAATTAGCGTAGTATACTTTATAGGTTTTTGTGTTTTATGTCATTTCTTATATAGCATTATTTTCCCATGTTTAAGATATATTTTAATTTGTTTCTTGAGATGATTTTTAGATTATGTCTTAATTCTAATTGAGACTCTCTTCGATGTTAAGAGAAAGTAATTGGAAACACAGGAAAAGCTCCGATAAACATTGCAGAATATTACGACGTACTCGTAACGCGATACGTAAAATTGTACCTTAGGTTCAATTTTTACGCATACGAAATTTACATTTCTTTTAAAACCACAAATATAACCGAAACTGAATATTTACAAAAGATTGTTAAAGTATCGTCTATCTCCCAAAAATTAAACGAAATATGCAAACACACCTCCAAACAAAATGCCCTATTTTAATTAGAGTTTTGATAACATACATTTCTGTACATTTAAGGGACAATATTTGTTAACAGAAAAATATTTGTTGTTGAATTTTTTTATGTTTCGTTTTTCAACTTATATGTTCTGAAAAGGAATATTACAAAGAACGATGTAGTCGGGCGATATTGGTTTGTGGGCGGAACTAAAATTTGCAGAAGGCATTATTACTCTGCAGAACGGAAATGCTGGGACCGAAATGAAACAGTGAGGAATTTGAATTTTAGTGTCTCCGTGGGCCGATACTTCTTGGTATAAGTCAGTCCAAGGTAGCGGTCTGGACTGTGCAGCACGGTGGAGTTTCGTTCGATGGATCGGAACCGAAGCTCAAATCAGTTCACATATCTGATTAGCAACAAACATTTTCCTTTTCCATGTATTGTTTTGGATTTATCTCTGAAAATTCTCAATTACACTGAAATTTCGGACGATTGTACATGATATATCGAAATTTCATTTTTCCGCTCTTAGTTGTGGTACGACAAATACCTTTTACCCCATTTACCCTTTTACCCAAAAACTCCCTAACTATTCACTTATCTCTGTAATTTCTGGATTTTCTTGGAATCATCGGGCTAACGGCCTGATGTCAAATTAGCAAAATTTTGCATTCCCGATATTAGGTGTAGTCACAAATTTTCTTTTTTAAGCAACAATTTTGTAGATAATTTTCTAGTAATTTCGACTACTTTGCTGTTCTAACTTTACGTGGTGTTATATCGATTATATCGATTTTAATCTGAAAAAAAGTATTAACATGTCTAGGAGGTAATATAAAGCGTTTTGTTAAAAAAGAAAAGTGAGAGGCTTGTGATCAGTAAATATTATAAAATGATGTTCTTCTAAAGCACGTCTGATGTGATGAATTTTTTCACATATATATAAACCATAAGCATCTCGCAACAAAAACGGCCGGAAGTCTTTGGGTCAGAATATTCATTTCGAGAAAAAAAAGATTCAGATAGCTCAAAGCCTGCATTACACTTTTCTCTACAGCGACTCTCTCAGAAGTCATAGGGTTTGGGCCCCGACAGTAGTGGATTTTCGATGCTAGAGTTAAATAGACAATGCGAATTCAACCGCTGCCGGGAGGAGAATTCTAGTGGTCGGCTACTCTGATCGGAAACTTTAGGTGGTGTTTATAATCACTCCAAGTGTATGTCAGAGCAGTACTTTGAAAAACAGGCCACAAACGGCACGCGCTTTCTACTTCACACTTGTACTCTGCTCTTCCCCTACACATACATTTACATGAACTACACAAACGCACATATCGGGATCTTAGAGCTAGTCCCGGCTGGGGCGGTACCCCATTGGAAGATACATCTGGATACGGAACCTCCCGTAAGCCGAGGTGAAGGTCGGCGCAGAATTTCACCATTCGCACCGCATTTTTTTTTTTTTTTGGCGACTGATGTAGTGTATACACTGGTTGGTAATAATGAAAAAAATTATATTATTTTCATTGAATAGAGCGGGCATATTTTTTCAAGTAAGCTCAGTTTCATTTGTTTAGCAATAACAGAGACGGAAATATTGTATCCCAAAAGTGAGAAAATCAAAAAATCTTACTGTATAACCACACTACATGGGGTCAATATGAAAAATTATTTCACCTATAGTGTTATAACTTCAAAAAAGTTCCTATTGGAACATGTGGAACTCAGCACACAAAATTTCATCAAAATTCGATATGGTCTTGCCTGGAGCTCTTCGTATGGCCCTTGTGATTGACATCGACCGTAAAATGGAGAAATCTGTGCTTTATCGTAAAGACAATTTCAATAATCCCAATTTGCAACTGCTTCCGTAGGAATTGATTTTGTTGTAAGACATTTATATAGATTTATTCGGAAGATATCATGGCGTGGTTAGATAAATTTACGTATTACAAAATGTTTACTCTTTAATCACTAGCCACATCATCCAACATTTATACAAATGGATACGGATGTAAACTACTAGTTCTACAATAGCACATACTTCCTCGCATTATGAATGTATTGGAAACTGTGATATATATATATATATATATATATATATATATATATATATATATATATATATATATATTCTAATAAATTTGAACATACCATTTCATTGAAAGTACAAACATTATAATATTAACGTTAATGAATAAAGCCCTCTCTCTCTCTCTCTCTCTCTCTCTCTCTCTCTCTCTCTCTCTCTCTCTCATCCATGTCGCTAAGAATGATCTTCTCGGAATAATTTCTCAAATATCCATCGCTCCATAGTATGGACACGTCGCGTAAGATCATCAGATTATCATAATAAAAGTTCATACAAATAATGGAACTCACATTTTTCATTTTTTCTTTCATTTTACATTTAAATCGTATTTTTAAGAGAGAGATCATAATTGGTCTAATCTCACAGGACAGCAAAAAAGAGGTTTCAAAACACTTTTTAAGTCTTGATAGCTGATTTTCATATTTTTGGGGTACTGAATTCGCATTTGAACTCTGTTCGTTTCCATCACCCACAGTTAAGTCACAATTTGATCTAGTAAGATAAGTGAAAATATGCTAAATATGCAATAAAAATAAAAAAGTAAATTACTTTTACGATACCAAGAGAACTTTATTTAAACATAGAAGATGGTTTTATTTTCTTAACATTACATTCTACATAGTGCTACGTGTTCATTGAAACGTATATTTGGATTTCCTCTTTTTCTTTAAAGCTCCCGATATAGCTTTTTCTCCTAAGCGCCTTTTGATGACTCTCTCGGTGAAGTCACTAACAGTAATATGCCATCATGTTGGTGTTCTAGCGTCCCAAATAACGTTCTTCTATCACTTTTAGATCTTGATGAAAACGCTCACCTTGTTCTTCACTTATATCGCTTAATGACTGTTGACTACGGATTGTAAATGACTGTTTAAAAAGTGAACCTTGAGGCTCATTAAACATCCCAACTTTTGGAAAGCATCCAGTATATTGGCAACAATTGCTTGATAGTGTAGGTCTTGTTTGTTGCCTAGGAACTTATTTACAACGTGTTTAAATGCCTGGCCTTATGTGGCGCCCAAGATTTGACTTGATCACCAAGATTAATTCCGAAATATTAAAAATACACATTTCTATGTCTTTCATGTTCCATAGGTGTTTTTTATCACATTCGCCACAAATACAACAAAAACTGACAGGACGTTCTAACAACCCGACTATCCATGACTGAATACTAACTGCTAAACTAGTATCTTATTATGTTGGCAAACACGTGCGCCTCGAATAAAACAAACACGCTATTGCTTGTAAAATGCAACTCTGACTGCGAAACCGCAGTGTCCATCGATGCGCGGTAGTGGAAGGGATCACAATGTAGAAATATTTTACCAAAGCGTAAATAATACCCCCTTTGTCTCTCTAATACTTTCTCATTCTAACTTCCTGCATCTCATACGTTTCTAGAGACTCAGAGCTGCATTTGCCTATCTATACAGAGAAAATGTTAAAATGTGAACAAATGGTGGGTGATACGGCATTTGTAGTTATTTTTGGAATCATCATGATTAAAACGACAAGAAATTGGTGAATACACATACAAGGTTTTTTGGTTGTTGGCCTATGCATCCATTAAAGTTTGCGGATTGTTTGAAAGAAAATATATTAATACATTAATAATACAAATTGTAGAATAGAGTAAAAATCGAATTAATATAGGGATTTTCAATAGCAAATTACAATAAAAATTAAATTAATTTTTTAAATCTCCTGATTCATTCCTGTTGACCGAGAGTTTGTGGCAAATTTGGGGCAAGTACTTCAAAACTTTCCAACGCTTAATGCTTGGTTTATTTATTTATTTATTTTACGTCAAAAAACAGTTTCAACTCTGTATGACGTGCTATGGGGAGAAGTGAAATCTTTGCACTTTTTCAAAATTCTGTTATCCCTACACTAAGTCATACACTACTTGAATTTTGAATACAAAAACTGGAAAAATTTTTTAAAAAACCGTTCCCATGTAATAAAATCAATTTTCAAGGATAAATAAGCAATAAATTTTGGGCTCTTACCTATATTGTCCTTCGTCAAGGAATAATACTTCCTGCCGCGACAACATTGAAACAATAATTTGAATAACTATATTTCCTGCTGAATTCTAGAAGACGTGCACAGATAATGAAGTAACATTTGTGTCCAGAATAAAAAACAAGGGGGCCATCTCAGTATTTGCTCAATGGATCAGGAAACCTGATCGAGATGGGGGTCATTGACCTACAAGCTGCGATATAATACTTGTTATATATTGTTTAGAATTATACAGTCCACTGTCCAGTGTATCTTTGTTAAAATTAATGTTACTTTCCTTGTGATGCTCAGTATAGAATTCAATAGAATGTCAATTCTATTGAATAAAAAGCAACAAATTTAATTACATTATAATTTAACAGTTATTACAATATGTTACATTTCCTTTTTTACATATACAACAGTTATGTATCTGAAATTAAACTGCTAGCTAGTCAGAGAGCAATGTGTAATAACACTCAAACGTTGCGCGGAGTTAACGTATCGATTTTTTTTCCAATTTTCACAAATCTAGAGAGTGCGCTGAAAATGGGACCAGCACCACTTTCTTTATCTTTAATTTCTACTTAAATGAAAAAATTTAAAGAAAAATGTGAAGCCGTTTCTGAGAAAATGATTGTCTAAAATTTAAAAATTGCCTATGTTTCACGCAAAATTAGGCAAAAATACTCATATTTTCCATAAATTGGATACAATCTTATTTGAAGACCTGCTTCTGATTAACACATTTCATTAATAAAAATAACATTGTATAATTGTAGTTGTTGGGAGATACCGAAAAAAATAGAATTTTTGCAATTTTCAAAATATCTAGGGTTTAAACAAAAATTCGAATTGGACTATTCTCTAAAGTGTCCTTTACGATATCCGACAAGATAATTTAATAAAAAAATGTGGTGTCATTGCTTCTAAAATTTTGAAAATGTCCGAAGGGGTTCACATAATATACCCCCTCGAAAAATTGAAATATTGGTTTCAGATTCTTGGGACCGCAACATTAGGCAGATCGATTGTGTAATATCGATTTTGGTGATGAAAATCATGCTTATGATATATCCGCATTGGTTGTTCACAGACCGCCTCCAGACCCGCAGACGGAGAGATAGACAAATAGATGGACGGACGGACAGACGATTTGCCGTCAAACGATTTTTCGGCATCAAGGCCCCAGAAAACATGTATTCACCACGTGTTAGAGGAAGTAATTTATTAAGATGTGTTCACTTTTTCCTTACCAGGGCCCGGTAATACGAGGTTTTCTATTGAAAATTCGCCTTTTTCCCGCAGCATTAGAGTACTTTTTCTATACAGCGTAATCAGAACCAAAAAATTTAAAAAAAGTTAGGACATTCTTTGTGTGTAGCCAGATGAGTGAACACTCTCATTGCATTTGCCTCTATTAAGTCTGCTACCCGGAGCATCGTCTGCATCCAATATCTCTGCCATGTCGTGTTTGCTGTGCTTGTAGCCTTTGATCCCTTCGTCCATGGGTCGTCCATTCATCGCCATGCCCTAGCGCCCCCCAGCGGCCGGTGCGGGGGCGCGAGCGAGGGCGAGGCTGGCGCGGGCAGCGTCTATTCCGCGGCCGCGAGGGGTGCTTGAGACGCGCATTTTATGAATGAAGCTGCCCCCGGTGCGAGAGGGGGTGAGGGTGGGGGCGGAGGTCGGGTCGCGGGGGCGTAGGCCGAGCGCGGAGCGGCGCACGCGCGTGGGACTGCCACCGCCGCGGGCGACGACGGCGCGGCGCCGCCCGCCGCAAAGCGCAGATCCTTCGCGCAGCCGGCCGGTGGGCGTTGGGCGGGGCGCGGGGGCGGCAGGGCGAGGCGCGAGGGGGCGGGGCGGCGCGGGGCGCGGAGGGCGGAGGGCGCAGCACGCGCGGGGCGAGCGAACGAGCGAGAGGCGGCGGCGCAGCGCGGCGCAGTGCAGCCCAGGGCGCCGGCGGGCGACGACGCGGCCCTCGCCAACGCTCTCCTCAGCCTCCGCTCCAGCCAGGCAGCGCGAGCTCTCGGCGCAGACGCCCCCCCGACGCCCCGCGACGCCGCCGGCGCGCTTGCCCCGGCCCCGGCCCCGGCCTCAGCCGCAGCCCCAGCCGCCCGCCATGGCCTGCGACACCCCGGCCCCGGCCCAGGCCCAGGCCTCGCGCCGCCCCCGCGCCGCCGCCCCGCGCCCGCTGCGACAGGTGAGTCCACGCTCCGCGCCCGCGTCGGACCCTGACCAGCGCCAAAGATGATCGATCGCAGGAACGGGCGCCTTGCCAAACGCGGCCCCGCCCCCGCCCCCGCGGCCGCTGCCGCCCCGCGGGCGGACCGCGCTCCGCGCCGCGCCGCGCCGCGCCGGATGGCTCCATTCACGAGTCGCGGCGGCCGGGCCCCGTTCACGAAGCAGGGGGTCGATAGCACGCGCCACGCGCCCGCCCCCGCGCCCATTCACGGTCCGCGCCGCGCCGGTCGGGGGCGCTGGCCGCTCTGCTCCGCTCCGCTCCCGCTCGCTCCGCTCTGTCCAACGCCCTCCGCGCCCCTCGCGGAAGCGGAACGCGGAAGTCGCCACTCCCTTTGTAGGGAGCCGACTGTCAGCCCTTTTTTTTTCGTCCAAGGACAGGGGGGGATACTTCATTTATCATACCTGTCCGTTGCAAATATTCCTTTTCTTTACAGGCAGAACAAATATCACGTATCTTTCGTGACTGTTACATTGCAACTGTACCACCCTCTGTTCTTGATCAGCGGCGGCGTTCGTATTCTCCACTTCCCAGCTCGCTGTCTTTGACCCTTCTTCCCTTTCTGAGTTTTTCCTTCTTCCGTATTTCGAGAGATTCTTTTTCAGATGGACGCTGATTACCTTTCCTTCTTGTTGAAGTCTCCGAGACAAAAGAGCTGTAGGGTGGATCGTTCGCAATGTCCGCCCGCAATGGAAAGCCCGTCTTAATTGCTCTTCAAACAAAAACTCACGGCAGGATTTGCAACGGACAGTAAATAAGTTCTGTAAAAAAAATTTCATCATGGGAACGTTTTACGATATGTTTTCTGGGAAACGGTAACCGCGGAAATGAAATGAATAGAGCTGAAGTAAAAAAACGTAATAAATTCTTTGAGCTTCAAAATAAGCCATGTTACACAACCAGTCAAAAAAGGCCTGGATGTTTTTTAATATTATAGTTCTATAAACAGTCTACGGAAAATTACAATTCACTCGAGAATACGACGTAACCGAGAGGTCGATTGTCCGACGTTTTTCCTTGACAAAAGAGGCAGAGGTGATCCTGCAGAACTAGCTGTTCTCTTCCGCAAACTGACATCCTTTCTGCTAACACGTACACTACAACCAAGAGCCGCATGAAAGACGTGTTTAACCAGTTGGTGTTACCTTAATTTTCAATTGTCTTTCGGCTTGGTTTTCGTAGTTTCTAGAAAAACTAGTTTTATCAGACGTTTCCAGATTTTTACAACAACCTTTTATAACTTACATGCAATTAGTGAATTAATTTGCAATTTCATTTTGTATTTGAAATATAACAAGAACAAATAAAACGTGACTTCTTTCGGTCAAATGCATTTTTGGCCCGTTGTTCGTAATTGGGTTGAAAGAGAGAAAAGAACCGCAGCGACTGCTGCTGTGGGAGAGAAGCAGCCGGAGACCTCTTTCCGAGACGTTTTTGAGACGCTCGCGACAGGATGCCGCCGTCGAGTCTCCCACAGAGAGCGCCTACAACGCGAATATTCACGTTCTCTCAGTTTATTCAGTCCGTTGAAAAGTTCATAACTTTAAATTACTTGTGGAGGGCCCACCCAATTTCTTTATTGAAATTTTCATTTACATGTTCATTGGAGTTTTGCGGCCAAATTTGAGTTTTTGACGTACAGACTAATAAAATGCGCTAAAAACTTAGAAACTGTGATATTTATTTTAATGTAAAAGGTATAATTACTGATAAAGAATTGAGGAATCAGCATAAAATTAAACGATACGTGACATAATAATAATAATAATAATAATAATAATAATAATAATAATAATAATAATAATAATAATAATAATAATAGTGAATATGAGTGAATAACACTCGAAAAGCCTTGCAATTTAAATTTTCATTTCTCATATTACGTGCAAATTGCTATTAAAACAGAATTTGGAGATTAAAATACACTCGTTTGAAATCACGCAAAGAGTGACGAAACCGTTAAATATGATACGTCATTTTACGAAGTCCTAAACCGGGAGCGGTGGCTCAGTGCATGAACTGACGTCACTGCAGTGCCTCTGGCCGGGAGATCCTAGGTTCCAGTTCCGGCGGCAGGATTTTCTACACTAGCTTTTCAGCTAAGTCGAATTCAGTCGCTGTCTGGAGGAGAATTCTAGAGACCGGCTGCTCGGATCGGTAGTTTTCCGTCGTTTCTCCGATCAACACCAGGCGAATGCCGGAGCAGTACCCTACCAAACGGGCCACGGACCGCGCGCGATCTTTCCTTTCTCTTCCTTGTCCTACCCTCACCTCTTACACACACATACACTAACATGGAGTACACTATCACATCTGCCGGCAGACCGGTCGGGGATTTCGAACTTGTCCGGGCTCGGGCGGTGCCCTGCTGGTGGGAGATACCTGGGTGGGGAAAATCCTGGTAGTCGATGGTAGGTCGGCGCCGGATCTCGCCATCCAGCGGGGACGATCACCGCCATTTCCCGATGAAACCTCCACTACAAAACATGCACTACCCTTAGGAGACTAATGACCTCACCAGTTGACGCGCCCGGAATCAATAACTATCGATCAATCAACTAAGCCCTAAACTACGTCTTCACATGCGACCTTCATTAGAGTTAAATAAAAGCTTTATACTGATCATCTGAAAAAAAATAACGATCTAGTATCTACATTATAGACAAACTATTTTGAACTACCTAATGTGAATAGTTCGACTGTCTATAATTATGTTATAAAATCCCGGAAAAACTTAAGCTCGAGTGTATCCATACTCGCTATGCAGACAGCCCGCGAACAAGTCGGCTGTTCCTATTTCACCTACCAAGGCTTCATCACTCAATCAGCACGGCCAAACAGACCGCTACCTCTAAAGAGTTCTTCGCCTTACAACGAAATTTGACTCAATTTTCTGAACCACTATTCCATTTCGTATATTGACCAGATTTCTTCCTTCCAATACTCTCTGCAAAGTTGTCAAAGTCATTAATTACTCGTTATTTTTCACATCGTTCTACAATCGACCCAATCTATTTTCTGTCTCATTTGTTATTTTCTAAAATTCGATTCAGGAATTCATTGGCTACGAAAAAGCTCCCTTCAAAGTATTGCTGACAACCAATTACCAGATCATTTCCGGCACATTATTTAGATATTTTTTCACTTTTATACTTTGTTAATTGTTTCCTTAATCATTGAATTTTATAAACTACGTACGTAGTATAGAGAAAGTTTTGTTATTATGCAGAATACTAATCGGCAATTGATAACAGAAAAACTCATTTTGTGGATCCCTGATAATTAAAAAGTGAAACCTCCTTCATTCTATATGTGTAATTTTCTCTTATACGTTGTATAGTCAGATTACATTTTTGGGGTAATTGATACCGAAAAAATGGTTTACAGTAAAATTTCTCATCGTCCGCCCGTTTGCCCGTCCGCCCGTTTGCCCGTCCGCCCGTTTGCCCGTCCGCCCGTTTGCCCGTCCGCCCGTTTGCCCGTCCGCCCGTTTGCCCGTCCGCCCATTTGTCCGTCCGCCTATTCGTCCCTCTATTAGTCCGACCATTAATCCGTCTATGAACAACGATAGTGGCTAATCGATTTGCAAGATTTTCACCAAAATCGTTATTCTTCGATAGATCTGGCTCAAATCGTGGATACTGAAATCTGAAACATAATTTGATTCTTGGGGAACGTTGCGTTAAGCCTCAACGACATTTCCAAAAATTTCTGAAAATTGCTTCAAATTTTTCTTTACATTTTTATCATAATTAAATACGCCTTTAAAAGTGGCGCAAGTCCAATTTTCATTGAACTTTTTCTTTTAATTTATAAACCTCTACTTTTTTTCATTTTCATACATTTTCAAAATTAAAGATAATAGTTTTTTCTTAATAAAATCTCTTCATTAAAATTAGATCTATAAATGGGGTTACGTACAATTTTTGAAAATATGCTTATTTTTTCATAATTTTGCACGAAATAAAGTAGATTTAAAAAGATTTTGACGAAAATGGACCCATAAATTTGAGTATATTTTAACGTCGGATAGAGCAAAGGACCATTTAAAATGGTCTAGGTTTTATTTTTTATGAAATCCCTGAACTTTCGAAAATTGCAAAAGTTCGGAAGTTTTTCAACGTATTCCGAAAACTGAAATATTGAAGATAGAGATTGTTTTTAATGAATTTGGTTCTAAACTAGTGATAACGGTTGACGGTAACGATGAATTCGGTTCTAAATTTGATACAACATATACTTTCTCGCATTATTTCCAACTTCTGGAATTTTCGAAAATTCGGAGAGTTCAAAGAGAAAGTGAACTTCGCGGTTTTTAAGCGTTATTTGCTCTATCCGTAAAAAATAACGAAGAAAATTAAAGGGGTATTTTAAAAAATGATTCTTTCTATAAATTAAATTAACTTCAAGTGATAATATTCGAAAAATATTTGTATATTTAAAAAACGTACACGATCTTCTTTGAAGATCTGATTTTAGAACAGATTTCATTTAAGACAAAATATCGACCTTCAATATTGTACTTTTGCAGTGTTAATTTTTTGAAAATTTTGAAAATACAGAGCGTTCGCTGAAACTTGGACCAGCACTAATTGGTTTCCGTTCTTTAATACATACGAGGAGAAAATTTAAAGGAAAATTTTGGAGCCGTTTTTGAGAAAATAATTAATTAAACTTTGCCTCTTTATCATGCAAATGACGTGAAAACTACTCCTATTTTCAAAACACTGAACATGACATTGTTTCAATACCTGTTTTTGAAGAACAGATTTTTTTAAAGGAAAAATCTCCGTCTTCATTATATGTTGTAGGAAGACATCCACAAATTTTTGAACTTCTGCAATTTCAAAAAATTGGGTATTTCAATTCAAATGAGACCTTCCCATTCATTCAACCGCCCTTTAAGCTATCTCGGAACAATGTTTAATTAATAAAATTGTTGCCATTTTGGAGAAAATTTAAAAAATCTTGAATGAGTTTCATGTAAAGGATCCTCAAAAATCAAATTATCCATTTCAAGCTCGTAAGACGGGTTAGTTCAGGTTGATCCCGGAATATCAATTCTGGAGGAAATCGTCTGAACGGTTAAGACGATTTACCGCGGACGCACGTTTCGCTGTCAATCGACTTTTCAGTCTCGAGGTTTCACAAAACTTCGATTCGGGCGACACCACTGGTGTTATAAGATTATTATTTATACACAAGAACGATTCTATCCAAGTTTTCGTTACTGAAGTCGGACATTTTGAGTTTCTTCGGAAAGAGTAAAGTACGCTTAAAAATGACGTAAGGATAATTTTTGTTGAGATTAATCAATTTTCGAAAAAAACAAAAGTTAACAATAATGTGAGAAATGGTGTGCTATTATTGCTCCAAGAGTTCGTTTTAAATGATATGAAAATCCCCAACAATTTTAAAATACAAACCTTATCATTTAGTCTTTGAAATGTAATTAAATTACATTTTCTTGGATGCCGGAATAGAACATTTTGAAAATAAAGATTGAGTAAGTTTCTTTTACCTCATTCCCTCTTCAGAGGTTTCGAAGAATTCTGCGTAGATTGTTATGTCATAGTCCTCTCTGCTATTTGGATCTTTTCCGACTCTTCCACCTGCTAGATGAAACTGGTTTGACTAATCTCGAGTTGCGACCATCATGGTTCTTTCAATGGGTCCCCCACTCTGACACCGAAGTGTCTTCCGTCCCGATGTTCGTTGTTTGCGGTACTTAGTGCGGACAAAGTCCCCGCCTAGGTGGCGCTCCGATGCGTCCCGTAGGACCAAACGAAACGGCACCTGATGTCCCAAGCAACGCACTGCTATCGGCGGGAGGGTAGGTACTGGGGATTGGCACCTTCCGACTGCAGCGCGATCACACCTCTAGGGGAATTGAATTGCATTGAATTGAATTTGCCTTCTTTTACCTGGCGAGACTCAGGCCATGAGGCCATGCTCTTCCGTCTGACCACGCAAATTTCGTTACGCTCCTTTCAACAAGAGAAAGAAGGTATTACTTGGGCGACGAAACAGGCGATTTGAATTTAGCTCAGAGGCATCATTTAGGCTTGAGGATATTTTACACGAAGTAAATCTACTAACATGGGACAGCCGGCTTTACTTCCCCTCCGAAGGAAGGCGTACGAAGGATTTTTTCGCCCTTAAAATACCACGGCTTCGATCGGGTTTGAACCTGCGAACTTGGGTATAGCAGTCCGATACGCTAACCGCTACACCATCGCCGCCGCAAAATGGTGGAATGGGAATGATCCCATGCCACCTGCACGGACGTGGATGAAAGGATACCATGCGAAGGGTGGTGCCCAATATAACACAAGATACTAGTTAATAATCACCCCTATGTTGGACTCTAAATTTTAGACTAAAATGAACCTACGACCCGCCAACCAGGGCTCACCACTGCATTCTTGCCCTAGATATCGGCCACCAGGCCATCGATAATATATTTTAATTCCTTCATTAATACTTGAAATTACAGTACTGAATATTTAAATATACTGAATATCTCATAATAATAGTTCATAGCTTCTGGGGCACATAGGAGTATCGAAGGTAGTAACTTGTTTTCAATGAACTTTGGTAGGATATCCCATTTAACGAAGCTACACCTGCGACATTTGCTCCTCATTGGTGGACAACTTATCGTACACTGACTTTTGTCACGTTCACGTTCTGGCCAAGTCAAAGAGATTTTAACCAACCTCCAGTGCTGGATGAGTTGTCCATCGTTCACTGAGTTTGGCAAGTAAACGTTCTGACGCACAAAGATTTCCTGAATCTGTCAAACACAAGTGCTGGACAAGTTGCCTACCATTTAGGGGCAAATAGCAAATGTCAATATCCGTTAGACTATATGTACAATACTTCTCACCACATGATCTTTGGCAAAGGTGTTCATTTTTTACGCATCCTACATACTCTAGAAGTTTGTGACATTTCTTCTGAGACACCTACGTAAAAAAACCTTTTCTGTTCAGTGTCTCCATTTTCCCTTTCCACTGAGTCCTTCAAACATCACCAGGCGAAAGCCGGAACCGTACTTTAACAAACGTGCCACTAGATATCTTATCTTCCTCTCCTTGTCTTCTCCTCGCCCCTGACACACACTCACACGTACTCGCATTCACATGCACTACATTACCACACATGTTGGGAGAGCTGTTTGTAAATTGGGGACCAACTAATCCCTTCAACTTTTCTCGGGAAATTTACTTTCTAATTCTAATAAATCGGGGACCAAACTTACCCAGGTAAGGGAAAGGATTGACTGAGAAGGTAAGCGCGTTAAGGGGGCCGCCGACGCGCTGCTGTCCAGCTTTCCCCGTGCTTTATTCAAAATCTTCCAGACTCACTCCTATATCAAAATGAAAAGCAAAGAAAGCACACTCCAAATTCCATGTTATTCGTTATAAGTAAGGAACGGTTTTCCATGTAATTACATGTTTTTACAGAAACTAGATACTTGCATTCAATAATATTTTTTTGAGTTTTCAAGACATTTTGAATAAATTGGAATTATTTCCATTTTACATATTTTTACATATTTTGGTATAATTACATATTTTTACATATTTTACCTACTACTACATGTTTCGTTATATTTTAATAGATTTATATGTCGAAACGGAATATTTCAGATGCGCGTTTGAATTATGTTACGGAATCATCTTTCTTAAAAATCAAATGTAATGCTGCTGGGCTTCTATGATCACCATACCTTCGCCATAATTGTCACCCCCCTCGCTTACTGCATACTCGGAGTCAAGAATGACAGGATTTCTGTGAATAAATGTAATTTTGACTGCGATTTTGCTCATATTTCTAACAGCACATTCGTTACACGATCGAAAATTAACAAATATTTTTTACAGAAAATTCTTATGTTTTTCGATGGGGGGGGGGTAACCCCCTTCCGTGCGATCCATCACTGGCTACACGGTACTACTATTCACTGGAACTCTGGCTTCTCGTAAATATTGTAATATATACTATGAACGTATTTTGTATTTCGAATAAAATTCTTATGTGTGGTGAAATCTAGTGTAGAATTACTTCTATAGAGGTAGAACCTACTTTCAGCCACTCCGAATGCTTGTTAAGAACTGTTTGGCGACGTTCTACGCTCGGAAAATGCTAGTAGAGAACAATTTGAAACACAATAATGAATTTTTATTTTACATATTTCTTAGTTTTTCTTACATATTTTGGAAAAAATTAGTACATATCTATGTACATATTTTGCATTTTTTATTACAATAAAATCCGTTCCCTAGTTATAAGGCATTAGCTAAGAAAGGAAAGAATATAAAAATGGTAAGATGGGCAGAATTTCCGTGGTAAAATACGCTGCATAGCTATGCAAGCCATAACTTTCTGCATTTAATTTGTTACTGAAAAAGGCGTAATAAAGCCAACTTTGAAAAGACTAGTTCTCGTACTAATACAAAAATTGAGGCAATTCATTCATTCAACGACTAATCCGATTGAATTTTAACCAAACCATATTTCGAAAGAAATATGATAGCTCTGTGTCTGGAAAATTGGGAAACGAGTTCTGTTTTAAATATGACAATGAAAATAAAGGGCCACTTTCCACTTTTACCTAAAAGGGAATGAGGTAGTCTATCCCCAATTTACGTATGCTCTTCTCTGGGTCGATCCATAATTTACACATGGATTAAACTCTTTTTTTCTTTCTAGCCTCCAATTTACATACGCCGATTGGGAGATCAATCGGTAAGTTAGAACCTGAGCCGGTTGGGGCAGTGCTCTACTTGCGTGATGGGGGGGAAATCTCCTCAGAGAGACACGTAGTTTGGTGGATAGAAGCTCACGTTACAGCGGAGGAAGAACACACCTAACTCTCGCTATTACATTCACTAGATTTATGGTACTATTGATAAGTAGTTGATGCTCCCGGAAACAAAATAATCGTCTGTCTGACATAGGTCTGAGCCAGCATCACTGTTGTCTCTTCATAGATTCTGCGGAAGATCCTATGGACCGTTTCTGTTATTCTCCTTTATAACTCTGTAGCTGGTGGTTCTAAGAGTACTTTGAAGTTCTTCAATATTTTTTATTATGATATACTTTACGAGCCTTCCTCGTTACTTGTTTCCAGGAAATCTACTTTAAAAACATTAATAAAAATATGATGCCTAAAAAAGTGGACAAATTAATTCGCTAAACCCTAATAGTTGGAGGAGAGATCTCTTTATATTATTTTTTTCAATAATAATGTTTTCTAAGAACATGTGATCGTCCGTTAATTTTTTCTCTCTTGAGAAACATTTTTCTTAACTTCATCTTCTCTATCAGAGTTCTTCCTAACGATCTTTCCCTTCCGACTACCACTTCCTTCTCGCGAGAATCACTACAGTGATGTCAAGGAGGGAAGGATGAAGATAAGAAAAAGATTGCGTTACACCATGGTCCAGCATTTCTTTTTCCTCTCGAGTAATAAATAAGCAGTAGTCATTTCTGAATGTCAGATGACATCCATGCCGTACGTAAGTATTTGATTTTTCTGATGTAGTCAGTACTTTCCCGTACGATTATTGATTGCTCCCGTCAATTATTGAAGTCATTGAGGTTCCGCATGTTATATACCGGAAGGAGGACATGTTCTTTTGTTGACGATTCCCTCCACTCAGTGAAGAACGCCATGTTGGCTTGTAGGAGATTTTCTCTTCAAGTTTCTCTCCCAACGGGGTACCACCCCAACCGGGACAAGCTCTAATCTAATCCCTTCGAAATTACACTATCAAATATTTGGTACACACCTGCCACTCGAATTTACTACGTAATAATGAAGAAGTATGATTAGGATGTTTAGAAAAACGATTGTTATGTTTGTTCTTGACGCCATAATAAAATAGTCACCCCCTTGATCCTCATAGCATGTCCGTCGCTACAACAGTGGTCGCCACATTATTCTTCTTCTCCTTCTCCTTCTTCCTGACAGGGTTTAGGTCATGTGACCCGTTCCGGCACCCATTTTCTTCTCGGCCTGCCAATGTCCCTTCTTCCTTCTGTTCCGTCGCCACCTTAACGTGTCAAAATGATTTGCCTTCTGACAGAAGGACTTTTCACAGAAAAATTGTGTTGTAGGTTTCTGATAATGAATAAGTGGTCTCGTTCGTTTATGTAGCAAATTGCTTTCTCTAACATATTGTGTAATCAGAATCCAAGTATTTTTAAATTAATTTATTTATAGTCGCATCACCGTTGTGGTTGTTAGTGACTACTACAGATACATTATAATTGGGTACAATATTAAATAAAACAAAAGTACAATTGGATAAATCAATACAGTTGATATAAGCTGAAAGTTCTATTTACAAGTGACCATGGTGTCAAATGTTGGAAAATTTGTTTGTGTCTTTACAGAAGTTAATTATGTTATTTTAATCTTCGGTAGAATGATGTAATGCGTCATGATTAAATCCAAATAACCGCCTTAGATGATTGAATTTTGGGCAAACTTTAAAAATGTATTCCCGATTTAGTTGGACTTTGCCCAGTTTACACGTTGGGGGGGGGGGAGATGGTTTTTGTATTAAGTCAAGATGGATTAACTTGGGTTTACATATCTTATTCTATAGAAGACTACTTGTTCTCTGCGGCGAGTTTTCTTACTGGTGAATAGTGAGTTAAACGTATTTATATATTTATCTGTCCAGTCATGGTTTCATTTATTTTTTATTTCTTTACTAATGTATGTCTTCTGTGGTACATGATATATTGTGTACATTGCTAGTTGCTTTTAAGTCAATTGACGAGATTGTTTTACTAATTTCGAGATTGTTTATTTCTTAAGAGATTCTAGTTTTTTAAGAATCCATACAGAGGCTAAATTTATCCCTGCTTTGTAGATCTGGGCATAAGGTTTCATAATTACAATATTAATTTCAGCTAGAAAGTAGGATCACATTACGGCAGTGAAGTTGGAGGATAAATTTAAGGCCGGACATTAATGTATAGGACTTTGCAGTGTTGTATCCGACAAACTCTTTCAGCAGGTACTTAATAATTCTATCGGGCATGCAGATTATGACTTTTGTTCATGCATTACTGGCTATACTGTTCAGTGTGACTATACTATAGGTGGAGAAGTTAGTGTCAATAAAGTTAGAGAATTTCTCAAGCCATTTATTAGTTGATAGCGTTCGATTCTGATTCTTAGTAAATGTTAAGTCAATTTCGAGGTTTGGAATAATCCATGGTTGAACTGAAGAAGATCTATGGTTTTCATTGTGGTTATGATTGAAGTTTTGTGGGTCCTTAATACCGAAAAACTGGTTTACGGCAAAACTTCTCTCCATTCGTCTGCACGTCTGTGAACAACGCTAGTGACTAAGCCGGCTAGAGGCTAAGCTTTCACCAAAATTGATATTCCTTCATCGATTTGGCTGAAGTCGCAACCTCTTGTATTTGAAGAGGATATTTTAATTTCTGGAGCTACATTACATGAAGTATCAAGGATATTTTCAATTTTTCTCAAAAACTGCTCTAAATGTTTAAAGTAATTCTTTTGTCGAATAGAGGAAAGTACTCTTACAAAAATGGTGCAGGTCCAATTTTTGTTGAGTTCTTTAAATTTTTGAAAAGTGCAAAAGTTGATTTATTTTTCGGCGTCCTCCTACTACTACAGTATTGAAGATATAAATTTTTCTTTTGAATAAAAAGTGTTTTTCAAAAGTATATCTTTAAATGTGGTCATGTACAAACTTTTCAAAATATGAGTAGTTTTCGCGTACTTTTGTGTGAAGTACAAGCAATTAAAAAAGATCCTCCGGTAAAGCGGATCCAATTTTTTTTCTTTAAACTTCCTCTGTGAAGAGTTCCAAACGCACTCCATAATATACAAATAAATGCCATTGTGATAAATTATTTTCATTTTTCAAAAACTACACAAATGCATTATGATTTTCAAAATCTCTCCCGTCTCTTAATATTTACTTTACAAGCATTTTATATGTAATCGCATTACAGAACACAAATGCTTCAAATGATTTCTTCGAAAGTTTCTCGAAAACGTGGGCAAATTGTACATTTTTAGAAACGCTCAACAATATTTGCTCAAACGAAATGACTTCAAATGAAGTTTTGCTCAAGTAAAACTCAATAGATTCCTATGAAAAAGAGCTTCAAATTTCCCATTTACAGTAACGCTTAAACGCCATTTTCTTAAAATCTGATCCAACTTTTTCAATTAAAATTGCTATTTAGAACAAGGTTTTACTGTTCTTTGATATTTTTAAAGTAATATTTCAGTTCTGCTATCAGGTAACCGAAAAGTCGAAAAC
This sequence comes from Teleogryllus occipitalis, assembly GCA_011170035.1. Classification (NCBI taxonomy): domain Eukaryota; kingdom Metazoa; phylum Arthropoda; class Insecta; order Orthoptera; family Gryllidae; genus Teleogryllus; species Teleogryllus occipitalis. The sequence goes on from BLKR01002776.1 coordinate 47,491, forward strand.
AGTTTAAAAAATGTACTTTGGGAGGCGATAGATGACTGCTGGCAAGAGAATGGGGCAAGCCCGTAAAGTCAGTCCACACCAAGGAAATTAGAACACTATACTTTGAGATAGTCTGTGCCATTCTGTTGCACAACTAGTTAATTTTTCGAACAATTCACTGATATCTTTTGATCTGCCCATTTGGAAATATTTCCGCTGTTTTGTTTTTGAACACAAAACCTATATATCGTTGATTACTGTTAAATGTATCTTTACAAGTTCAATACCTTTTGTGAAGATTTCCACTATTATGCATTTTTTATTTCTTTTCTTCTAGCGTCTCTTGTTCCTGATCGCTGGAAGCACATTTTCTCCCAGTACGATGCCCTGGCAACTTTTTACTGAGAATTGATCATGTTATGTTCCTTGTCAATGCTCTAAGGAGTTTCAACAATTTAAAAAATTACATAAATTTATTATTCGCTACCTCATTTCGCTTCATTACTATGACTTTACGATATCTTTCTCCGTTTAGTCTGCATGCGTTCTGTCTCATTTTGTTTCGTTACGCTTAACATGTTTATTACATGCTGTGTTTCAAACTAACAGACATTAAAATTCTTACTTCTAATATGCATTTAACCTTTCATACTACTTAAATACTATAATGTAAAAAGGAAAACTACAATCTACTAATGAAACTAAAAAGGAAACTACTAAAAAGGAAAACTACAAATGAAAAAAATACTTGTATCTTCCAACGAAAATTGTCGGCAGCTCCATAAAAAGAAAATCCTACGGTCTCACCAGAAAAGATTTACGGAAGGTAGCGTATCAACTTTGCGAAAGAAGTAGAATTAAACACTTATTCATAGAATGTGCAATAGACGGTGTAGATTGCTTCAATCATGAAACGCCACAAGTACGTTTTAGCTTCAGACATCGTCTATCATATCATCTTCTTACAAGGAGGCTCGCATGGCGGCTGGGGAAAAATATATGCATAAAAATACAAAAGAAACTAATGGTGCTACAGAATGGCACAGACTTTCTCTTGTACAGTTTTCTACTTTCCTTGGTGTGGACTGGGTTTACGGTTTGGCCCCATCCTCTTGCCAGCTGCCATCTATAGTCACCAAAGAACATTTTTTGACATTTTCTCTACTTTTCGGTTTCATAATAGTAGAACCGAAATATTACTTCAAGAATATTAAAGAAGTGTAAAATCTCGTCGTAATTAGAAATTTTCATTGAAAAATTCGCAGCTGTTTTTAAGAAAATGGCGATTAAGCATTACTGTAAATGCGAAATGTGAAGCTCTTTTTCGTAGGAATCTTTTGACTTTCCGAAAAAAATTCATTTAAAGTCATTTGAAGCACATAAACTTACAAATGCAATAAAGCATACAAATCGATGGAAACGTGCATATTAACGGCGTGAAAGATATTTAAAAATAAATTACATTTGTGTAATTTTTGATAAAACAAAAGAATACATCTAAATGAACTTGACGTCATATTAAAGAGTATAATTAGCACTAACCATTGGAAAAGTTTGAAGAAAAAAATTGGAGCCATTCTGAAGCAAAAGGCTTTTGAGCGTTTGTACTAAAATAACATTTATATATGTAAATATGTAATTAGTTTCTCTAAATCCATATATTATTTAATATATTGAGGAGGCTCATAATACCAGCACATAACGTTTTTCAAATATAGATTCTTTTGAATTATAGATTTCTACCCACTTTCTGAACATTTAAGAAAGTTTATATTTTTTATATAGTTTACACAAATGCTAATGATTAAGTTGTATATTAAAAAGGCATTTAATTTATTTTTTTAAAAGTCGAAATAAAAGGGGGGGAGCTTACCACCGTCTCCTCTACTGTACGAAACTAACGCTCTCCGGAGGGAACTTCTCAGACTGAAAGTAATATGAAAGGATTAAAAAGTTAGGGCATTTTTCCTAATATCCTTTTCCAACCTACTACTACAATATGACCTGTTTGTACACTGTACCTTTAAGCTTAGCTTCCATCATCCCTTATGATATTGGAGAACAGAGTCCAAAGTTCATGGGTCAACAACAAGAAAAACAAAGCCTATACTCATAAAAATCTTTCTCGACATATAGATATTTACCACACTACGAAATTTCCAGAGAAAATCCACTCATTGGTGTTTATGGAAACGATTATCTAGATATGTTACATTGCTAGTATTTGGTGCAATATGATGAATATTTTCAACTAAAAACAGCGTCACATGTCACAGAATATTTAAGAATCTCCATGTTTCTTAGAATATTTAAGAATCTCCATGTTTCTTAGAAAATAAAAAAAATGAAGGGAGAAGAAAATAGAACAAAGTTACTAAATACAGACCTAAGAGAACAGCAAAAGTAAATAATCAAAACCAATGAAAATGTATTTTATATTCAATAGTATCATGGGACTGTCATGATCATGGAAGCGGCTATATTGCTAAAATTGAAATAAAATTTAGTCTTTTGTGGATACGTTAGAGTGGGTTAAAGGGATGTTATAATATATTCTGAATATATTAGCCAATATTGGATTATTGCCATGAAACTTGATCCCAATTATTCAGTTATCTTGAAATCTCCTAACTACGGGGCTGGAATATCGAGACTTTATATTGGTACTAAAAGATCTCCTAAAAGTCATAATAGTAGATATTTACGAAATATATTTCCGGTTTCACCTTCAAAAGAGATAACAATGAATACAGGTTTTATTGTTCGTATATTCCAGCATTATGAGTAGTTTTCGCGTATTATTGAGTAAAGTAGTGGCAACGTAAAAATTACGTTAACAAACATTTCTCAAATCAGCGCACTTTTTCTTATTTTTTTCTCTAAATCAATAGTTTTTCAATAAAAAAAATCAGAATGTTTCAAAATTGAAAATGGTCAACGCTGCAACTTTCACAATAGTAACTTTCTCTACACTACGTACGTAGTATGCGAGAAAGTAGAATTTAGCATGGTTGAGAGTCGAATTGGAGCGCTGCGGGTGAGAAATTAGTTAGTTATAGTCTCCGTGACAGACGTGATGACACAACGTGACAGAGGAAAATATTTTCTGCCGAAAGGAAATGAGAATCATTCACTTTTTCGCAATCAGGGATCAACAGAACGTTTTTCTGTCGCAAAATCGCCGGTTTCTAGTGCAGCGTTACAATACTTTCTTTCTCCTACGTAAGAAATATGCGAGAACGTAAAGCGCTAATTGCATTGCTGTGGGGTTCGATATGTCAGATGCAGAAGCGCCCATTGTCTTGACGGTAAACAAAACTCTGCTTGGGCCCTATCAATACCGAATTGGTGCAGTAAACATATTTTGGCAATTTAAAGCGTCTTGATTGATTGATCAACTTCTGATGTCATTCCCGTAAGTGTGGTGCATGTTTTTTCATCGGGAGGTGGCTGTGATATTCCCCACTGGATGGCGAGATCCAGCGTCGACCTACCGTTGACTAGCGGGGAATTTCTCAACCAGGTATTTCGCACCAGTGAGGCACTGCCTCAGTCGGAATAAGTTCTAAGTCCCCGACCGGTCTTCCGACATGTGTGGTAGTGTAGTGCATATTGGAAGTAGTGCATGGGCAATGAAGAGGAAGGAAAAATTGCGCGCGATCCGTGGCCCGTTTGTAAGGGTATTGCTCCGGCATTCGCCTAGTATTGATCGGTGAAACCACGGAAAACTACTGATCAGAGCAGCCCGCCGCTAAAATTCTTCTTCAGACAGCGACTGAATTCAACCTAGCTGAAAAGCTAGTGTCAAAAATCCTCCCGCCGTCGGAGCTCGAACCTAGGACCTCCCGGTCAGAGGCACTGTAGTGACATCAGTTGATGCACTGAGTCACCTCTCCCGGTTTAAAGCGTCTTCTAAGATACTATTATTATTGTCAAGCGTTGATTAAGAAACATTCTTCATTTTAAGAAATTGTACTTTAAATATCAATATTTCCAGCTATTAGCACTAATTAAGTATATTTGTTTACGTTTATGATTTTTTTGGCTTAGTCTGTGAAGTGCATTTCAATTTCTCGCATACTAAATAGGTAGTATACAAAAAGTTATATAATGGTGCAGAAAAATGTCGATTTTTTGGCAGAAAACGTATTATAAGTTGTTACCAAAAAAGTGGATATTTTTTGTAATTAAAATACAGGTCTGGGTCCTTGGTACTACCGGAAATCTGGTTTACGGCAAAACGTCTTCCTGTCCGTCCCTGTCTTCGAACAACGCTAGTGGCAAAAATGTTACAGTATTTTCACCGAAATTGATTTCCTCCATCGATCTGGTTGATGTCGCGTCCCCTAGAATTTGAAAAGGATATTATAATTTTTGGGAGATATTTTACTTTAAACCTCAAGGATATTTAATATTTTTCTCAAGGATGATTCTCAATTTTCGGATTCAATTTTATATCATGCAGATGAAAGTACGCTTATAAAAATGGGACAGTTTTGATTTTTGCTAATTTCTCTGAATTTTCGAAAATTGCAAAATTTTTAAATGTTTTAGAGTCCTTTGCAACCACAATATTCATATTAATAGTCATCTTCTACACTTTATCCCAGTTATATAAGGATTTTCCTAAGGATGAGCCAAAGTGACAGTTCGCTAAACAAGTGAACATCACATGTAATTCAGAGAAGTATCCCTCCGTCGCGACAGCTGTTCAGCCACGCCCCTTCTTAAAGTGCTAATGGCTCCTGTGATCCCTATGCAGAAGTCTAAGAGTTTCGCTGAGGTATATGCACGTACGCGAGTCCGAAATATTTAAATTTAATTCCGTATGTGGACAATCTCTTTACATGCTCTCACAATTAGTAAAAGAAAACTGCCACGAATGTGAATAAAAAGAAAAATTATTTTCAACCGGAAACAAGTGCACCAGTACGCATCTCGCATTCAAGTTTCGGTTTTAAAATAAACATAATATTTATCACACAAAAAATAAATTTAATTTAATGTTTATAGAAAAAAGAATTTTTACAGAAGAGCACATAACACTGCACTTCCTAATAGCAATTATTTCTCGCGGCGCTCTATATTTTTGTCGGACGAGGACATCACAAAAGGAAGCGGGGAAGCCATTTACAAGTTAGCCAACTGCAAACGAAAGCATGCAGGAAGGGAGTCTAATCGGCTCGAGGGCAGAACGACCACAAAACCTTCGGTTATGTTGCCAGCACTAGCTGTCACTTTGGCACATCCTTAGGAAAATCGTTCTATAGCTGAGGTAGGTTCTTTCTGATCGCTTACTGTGATCTGCTGCACCGGTTTCTAAAAGGTAATATTTTTTTCATGAACAATGTTATAGCGTTAGTCTCTTTTCCTTTATAGTGTCAAATACGTGTTGAACATTATTGCCGAAAATGGTTTGGAAATAGTTATTGGAGTGCCGATGGTAGAAAAAATTTGGCGACTCGAGAAAATCCAAAACTCAGAACGCTCTCACCCAAAAAATTGAAATGTAAGTATTATATGATAATTTTTAATGAAAATATTGAAATAATGCAGAAAGTCAGCAAATTCATTATTAGCCTCAAATAAAGCGCAAATTATGCAATTTACTATTATTTATTAGTTCTGTATAACAGGATGATAATTTATTAGAATAATATTTTCATTTATTTTTTATACATTTTTGTGGTATCGAATTTTTGGTGCCCCTTACTTTCAGTGTGCCGGTTTATTGTCCGGTCAACCCATGGCAAGCACCAGGACTGCTAGGAGTTAGTAATTTCTAGCCCCTGAGTTTTCTAGCGCTTTCGAACTTTCAATCTATTTATTTTAAGGGGCATTGTAGTTGATCGGAACTTTCATGACTGGCTTCTATGTTCTATGTTACCGCTATTCGCCTGTATATCTAATTTCACAATCTGGCTTTTCAATCCATACGTTTTAATATTCATTATTCATCTATCCACCAATTCCCTTTCATCATGATCAAGCTGCTGAGATTAAGATTGAGGGAACCAAGGAATTAGAACTCTTCATAACCAAGACAAAAAAGAAAAACAGATTCCGAACTGTATCTCCGCATTTTATGTCCAGGGCTAGCGGCCAAGGGTCAGTGAACTTTAATTCATGAGCAGCTACTCTGCCAAGATTGCCATTCTCAGCCAGCAGTGTTTGTGAGTGAGTGTGTTTGTTGCTTCACGCACAACATTCTTTTGTGAAGAGAAATGGTGGAATACCGTGACCAATGTTTGAACGAAACTTGCTTAAGTTGCTTGTTGGTGATACAGCAGAAGAAAACTCATGCTAAGTAGATTAAATTAATAATCAATATTATATTTATGCAACTATTTATTCATTCCGTTGTTCTAGATAACATAAATATGTTGTTAGTATTATTATTATTTAATGAAAAGACTAATAATTTACTGGTATGAACTCTATTTCATTGCTAATAAATTTTACGGATGTAATTAGATACGTGACAGTTTCCTAACGTCCTTTTAACAATACTCGTTATAAGGAACAAAATGTGTGTCCTGTGGAAGAAAGAACAAAAATCTATATAATAGTATGTAATTATATACGATATAATCTGAAAAATGACGGTTTAGTAGAATAGATAAGACTAAAGTAAATGTCTTTGTTGAAATATGAAATCGAGGTGCATATCCACAATATAACCCCGAAAGGACGTACTGTGATCAGTAAACTAAAATGAACTATCTCAAGCGACATAAAACCTCGTAAATACGCTATTGCAGATATGGTATTTACCCCTAGGTCTGCATCAAAGAGATTTAAAAGGAGGAAATTCAGAATATCATATATTATGTTTTAAAGAAATTTGATGCAAAAGATGCAATTAACAGCATACATCTTGATGCTACACCCTGTAGCGTCGTGTGTAATTCGAATACGGTGCGTCCTAGGTTCGTAAAATTCGGACTGGAGTTGCTGCCTTTTCGTGGGACGCAAAGAGATTTTTCATAATTTCCAACAAAATGAATCATTTCTGGAGTTTCTTTTACATTGCTGGAAGTTTAGCTCATTTTGGTAAACCCCACTCATTTGTGATCAGAAACGTGCAGAGTATTGAATATTATGTTATCTGTGTGATATTTTGTATATTTTAATCGTTCGAGTCTAATACTTTCTGTTAATAAATCCGTAACAATATTAGAATAGCACAATGCCGACCGTATTTATTTACTTATTTATTTTCTCTATATATAATAAGATACGAAAAGATGAAGTTTTTGACAATTTTTGATAAAGGAATTATCAAACAAAATCCTGCAAGTATATAGTCTATGGAATTACTCCCCAGTTCTGCGTAAAATTGATGACGAAAAACTAACTTTGCAGAATATGACTCATGGAACAGATCTTTGCTACACAAATTAAAATCGTACACAAGTAGGAAACGATATCTTAAACACTAAGACTAAAATGTAGATGTTCCAAAATAATGGCTTAGAGGTAAGAGCAGGAGCGTAACTCAGAAATGATACGTTCTAGACTTTTTTAAATTGTGTTTGTAGTGTCCTTATGTACAAAATTATGTATTTTGGACGTTGGTTCACAATTTTGAATGGCACTGCCATTTCTTGGAACGGGTTGTCTGAGGCGGGAGAAATTGAGTTCTAGTATGAAACAATTTTTTAATTTTAAAATAACAATTTACTTAGAGGGGAACACTCGCACGAGTCCAAATATGAGTAGTATTATAAAAACTTGGTTTCATATAGCTTGGCCATTTGAGGTAGCTTAATTTATTATATATATGTGAAATGTTTTGTGTAATTTAATCGTATTTATGTACCACTTTCTCGCAAGTATATGTTTGTTCTACGTCTTGATTTGGACAGGGTTGTCAAGGATCCTATTGTTTAAACGTTCTCCCCCAAATTTGGGCATGCATTCGCTATGACATTGTTTTGGAGAAATTTGATTTACTTGACCGAAGTAACGTTCAAGTAATACTTCCGGTCGATATTTCACAATCGCAGGTGCGGAATATTCAGCTAAGAAGCGCTTAATACTTGGTATGTTAAGCGGGTTGCGTAGAGCTTCTGTTCAGGGGCGCGTGAGTCAGCAGATCGGCATAAAATCATCAACGCGCGTCTATTTGCGTCAGAAATACGCGCATTCCTATTGCACTATACCCATATTCTTTGAAAAAGTGCAAACAATAAGTTGACAAACTTTTATCACAATCGGATGAACTGTACGGCAGCCCATAAAATACAAACAAACAAACATTGATTTTATATATTGGATTTGGTTGATGCAACAGGCACTGAATTTATGTAATAAGGAGTTGCGGTCCGCGCGGAGGTTGTCGAGGGCGTGGCCGGACGGGGTCGGACGAGGAAGGACGAGGCATAGCGGGACGATGCAGTGGAGGGGCAGGGCGGCTGTGGACAGGGAAAGAAAACAGAATGAAGCAGTGAAGAGATGGCGTGGAGATCGGAATGGGGAGAGAATGGATCGGAGATGAGCGTGGCGTAGTATAAATAAATTTATTTCCATTTTACCCTGTAGATAGAATTCATTATTTTTTCTGCCTAATAAATTCTTGTGATAACTGCTCAGGCAACAACGGGTTACTTCCATTAGTATTCAATATTCATACGTCTAATATAATGATGAAGGGTATTACATTTTGGTCTGGTCGCTAGGTGAACACTTGACGCTCAACATGCTATTTATGTTTTTCATTCTTAAAATTGTATATTTGAGATTAAAGTGAGTAAGTCTAAGTTGCATTCGGAAACTTTTCTATATTTTATTCCACACATATTAATGTTTGTATTGAACGCGGAATTTAAGATAATTAATTTTTTTGCAGGGAGCTAATTAGTTTTCATATCCAGGAAACATTTTTACACGATACATGTTACAAGTGCTGTCATGAATATACTAAATTCAGCCGCGGTCGTCTAATAAGATTTTAACACTATTTAGTATAATGGAGTTGTCGCAGCAAGGTCCTCTGGATATTATTTGGAGTTATCATTTAACCTGGAAAATACGTAAATGCGATCTCCCATACATTAATCTTACGGACATAATTTGTTAAAATTTATATCTCGTATGTTCAATACTTTTTTTGGGAGAAAATAGTTGAAAAACTATTTTCTAAAGTGGAAAGCCCTTTCCCTATTCAATACTTCAAACAGAAACACATCTACTTAATAAATTTAATGTTTAGCTCTTTCTTGATATACGACGTACTGTGGGTGAAATAAAACGAGCATCATAAAATAATGAACTGTCGTAGGCCACGAAGTTCTGTCGAAGCAATTTTAAAATACCGACGTGATCATTCTCATCAAGTTTTAAAAAGAGAGTGAATCGTGCTTTCTTTTGAAAGTATTGAATGACGATTAAAATCTATAGACCAAATATTAACGACCGCACAAGAGAACGAAATAAATATTACGGAGGAATTTTATCAGTCTGTGTCCTTTGACCCAACCATTTCACAGCAAGAATTTACTAAAAGAAGCTCCATCATATTTGTGGTGTAAACGAGATACTAAATTGGAAGAGAGAGGGAAGAGAAAATGAGAAATGAAAATTCAGTTCACGTTCGCTTTAGCAGTTCATAGAGAAGATCCTTTTAGTGCTCACAGCCTTTTGTAGGGTATTATACAGCACCAGTTCATTGAGAGTGCCTTCATTCAAGCCGCGTTGGGAATGCCTTTCAGATACGTACAATAAAGATTCAAGAATGCGTTAAATATGGTTAGGGCAAGGATCCAACCCCAACTCGCGGGTACGGCAGTTGTCACACATAAAATGCCTCGATATCAAGCGCCAGAAAATGTGATTTACTTCTGGAAAGGGCCATTTTCAGACGAACTGACTCGAACTGCCAGACCCAGTAACCCGCACTAAGGCGAGTATTTCCGTCCTGGGACTTTACGCGGGGTCGCCCGAAAGTTTCGACAGCGCGCCCCGCCCCGCCCCGCCCCGCCCCGCCCCTCCCCGCCCCTCCCCCTCCGCCCCGCCCCGCCCCACCCCCTCACCGCTCTGCGCCGCCTTCGCTGAAGGGCGTGCAGCACGAGTCCCGTGCTGCTGACAGAGGTAATATGCGCAGGCGGAAACCAGTAGCACAGATTTACGTCGGGCGACGTTTAATCGCAACGGCAACAGCTCCAATATTTGACACGAGGGGTCCGCAGCGAGCTCGCCCCGCCGCGGGCCTGGTGGTGGTGGTGGTGGATGTGGAGGTTCCGGGGGGGGGGTTGGAGCCCACGCCGCCCCATCTGTCGCCACCGCCTCCGCCGGCCCCGCCGCCCCCGCCACCGTCATATCGATCTCGCACGCAGAGCGCTCGGCTGCGCCCCGCCCCGCCCCGCGCCCCGCCCCGCCCCGCGCCCCGCCCCGCCCCGCCCCGCGCCCCGCCCCGCACTGCGCCGCGCCCCGTGCACGGCCCAGGGCCGGATTTGCAACCGCGCGGCTCCAGGGCCGTGGGCTCGCGCCGGGTGGAAGATCTGCGAACGGCGGGCTGCGACTCGGCGAAACTAGAGAATTTTTTCGTATTAATTGCTCTATCGTTCGTCGCTGCACAAGAAAAGTGACGCTTCTAAGAAATTGTCATTTTGTTGAACGGTGTTATCTTGAGCGGATACGTTTATTTCTCGGTCAGAGATGTTTTACCCTATTGAGTTATCTATCGGCTGTCTTGTGAGCTATTTTGTTGAAATTTTTATTTGTAAAAACGCATTCCTACCGCATTTCTTTATTTCATTAAGTTTTAACATTTTGTAGATGTGTCACTTTTCTTGTATATCGAAGATATATAGTTTCAAAAATCATGACGTGTCATGGGAGAGTACGGACTTACGTGTAAGAAATTTTTCGTGCTCTTTTGTTGAATTAATCACTGATGGATAAATTGATTGAAATTCAGATTACTGATAATTAGTTGAATTAATTGGTTGAAATTCAGAAAAAAATTCGAAGAATTCATTATGCTGATATCTGAGTTGCTATAGAGTTTGCGGCACTTCACGGAGTTCGTTGATAAGGAAACGGAAATAATTATTTGAGGAGAAAATGACGTGAACCTGGATAGAATTACGGAATGCAAGTTGCAAGAAATATTTAGAAATGACAAACAAATTAGATTTATGATTGGGATTTTCGAAGAGTCTATTTTGGCAGCATTACACATTGGGAAGTGAAGTGATCGTTCAGATGATGTCATTTACGCTCATCTTTGAGCTCAAAAAACGAAATTACGTAGATACATACAGATGTCGTTCAGTACTTTCCTTAATATCACCTTTTTACAATAAACAAGCAATTAATCAGAAATGCCGTTTCTTATTATAAGACTACTCATGCACCATATTTACCTTCAATTAATTTCTTATTCTTAGCGAACGATTCTTGTTCATGTGCATAGTCCTGAAAAAAGTCTGAGGATTCAGTCCGCAAATTTTCATTATGCCTCGTAACCTTCCGGTCTTGTCTGTAAAGACTCTTAGAGAACGTGTAACGCAATATTTAAGGTTATATTTAAACTATATTAAAATAAATATATGTGATTAACACTTTGAGAAAGTTTCCTTTGATGTCCTATGCCAAAGAGAAATAATTAGAAATTAGAAATAATAGAGAAAGTACGTGCTGTTGTGGCGTCACTAATTTCCTAATACGAAGGTAATATTCTGGAAAGTATTCGACACACACCGGCTATTACATCAGTTTATCAACGTCAACTGTGACCGTAATTTGCTCTTTGTCGGCATAATGACGTAAAGAACTATAACGTTTGCCGGCCGTTAAGTCTTTTTGTTTTTCTGTGTGCGTTAAATCGATAATTCCATACAAAAGAAGAATTACTAAAACGATTTTTCACATTTTAATAGTATCCTCATACTGCTATAAAATGTATCTAGTTTAGAATTTTTTCTGATATTGCTATAAAATGTATCTGTTAGAAACTTGTTGGGAAATATTTCCCACGTTCATTTCTATTGACTTTTTGTTGAGTGTGAATTGCCTATGAAAAAAGTTTAGTGTCACAATTTTTCATTAAAAATGTTACATGCCAACACTGAAGTTTCAAGGATAGTAGCTTATTAGAAAATACAAGCAATATTCTTTCACAAAAACCGAAAGGTTTTCTAAATACACATCAATTTTTATAGTATTAGGTGTTATATTGTAACTATCTTCACCAAAACTCAAATATCTAATATAAAACTTACGATGTTGAGAGCTAGTAGCATGAGGGCTAGTACAAAATTCGGGTCGACGTGGTGCTGGCTGTTGGGAAACGTCTCTATGCTGCTTTCATAAATTTACGACAGCCAACGTGGGCACTTCTATTGACCCGTCGTCACCGCGCTGTCAGGTGCAGATGAGCGGGCGAGTTCAGGGACGGGCCGAAGAGAAATGGTGTTCAGCTCATTTTCTTGGAATACAGGTGTGTGTGGCGTCGTAAAATTACTAGGCTATCCGGAGGGAAAAACTACAAGTCTAATAAAAAAGGCAAGGGAATGTTTCTATCCACCGTAAACAGCACTACACTTTCCCCACGTTTCGAATCTCCCCTCATTTCATTACTGAAGCAAAAGGATCTTATCTTTTTTTGGCCTCATCACTTAGCATGCCCTCGTTAAAGACATCGACTCCACAACGATCCTTGACGCCACGCGGTGAGAGAAAGAAAGATGGAAATTCGCGGGAACAAGGTACTCTTGTTCCATAGACTTAATGAGCGTGGTTTCAATTCATGCTTCATTTCGTGACACATGCTTATTTTAATTATGTGCGTTTGTATGAAGTTCGTTTCAGTGAAGTGACGGTTTAATTTTTTCAAGAGCACATTATGCAGAAAGGAAAAAATGTGAGAATACCGTGCGATGACTATTAAGTTGGACGGGATGCGATAGGCCAGAGCTAACAGTATCGATATGTCTGCCACGATTATGGCCTGGAAAACCTATAGTTCGAATCCCAACGTTTGCCAATTTTCGATTGTAGCTACAGGCGCATCCAAAAAATGTTATCTTAAGTCGTCAACAAAAAGAAATCAAAATATTCGAATTTTCGAAATCTTGTACATGACTTTATTTCATTATAGTTCCTTAATGAACAGATTTCATTGAGGGAAAAATCTCAATCTTTAATATTTCAGTTGTAGAAAGACTCCGACTTCTATTTTTACATTTTTCGAAAAATCAGGGTTTTCAACAAGCACGAGACCTGCACCATTCTCTTAAACGTCCTTCACACTCCAACAAAAAAATAATCAAAAACTATGGAGCCATTTTTTGAAAATTTGGAAAATGTCCTTGGGACTTTATGTAAAGTACCCCCAAAATTAAAATATCGATTCCAAATTCAGGAGGCCGCGATATCAATCAGATCGATTGGGGAATATCAGTTTTGGAGAAAATCGGCTGAACGGTTGAACAACGCCAGAGAATCAACAGAGCCAACGATGAGAATCGGCTGAACAACGCCACTAGCGTTGTTCACAGATGGACGGACAGACAGGCAGGCAGACGGACAGACGGATGGACATCAGGGACGTTTTTCCGATATTCGACTTTTCGGTATGAAGGACTCACGAAACATGATTCTGGCTACCCAAATGTTTCAAGATTTTGTTTTTTAAATTAGGAACTGGATTTATCCACTATTTCTTGACCAGGGACCTGTAATACGAGTTTTTCTGCCGAAAATTCGCCATTTTTTCGTGCAGCATTTCACACCTTTCTCTCTAATCCGTAGCAAGAAAGTAAAAAAGTGTGAAAACCATGCGATGACGATGTTGGACCGGATGCAATACGCCAGAACCGGCAGTATCGTTGTGACTGCAACGATTCTGACCCGAAAGACTGAGAGTTCGAGTCCCACGTTGGCCAGTTTTCGAATGTAGCTACAGGCGCATCTAAAACGTTTCCTTAGGTCAACAAAAAGAAAACACAATGTCATGGAAAAAACTTCCTTGTAGCAGATCTAGACAGATTCAAGGCTGGCTGTCTTTAGTTGTACTCTTGGAGTGGAAGTGTCTTTCTTGGTGCAATGGCGTCGTAACTCCACTGAGGGAGAAAATCCACAGTGAATAATGACTGCCTCAGACTACTGTATAAGTCTACCACCTGGGGCATGTACTAGAGTTTGACATTCACCTGCAACTCTGCGTCCTAGGGATAAGCGCATTGCTGGTCGGATAGAAATTTCATGAGATGTAATAAAACATGAAAATCTCTGGGGGCAAGAACCGGACTTTAGAGTTGATGGTCAAATGTCTCCCAGCGAAAATGCTGCAGATGATCCGTTGTGAGTCTCAACCTTATGTGGCGATCGTATGACGATATTACAAATGCCTCAATTCTCTTGGCGATTGTGTGGAAAATAGTGCACTACAATTACATTTTCCATTAAATGGCGTTTTTTTGTAGACGACATAGAAAAGTTTACTTTCTGAGCTCGCCTAGATCGAATTCTGCAGTCTGGAGGAGAATTTTATCATCCGGATGCTCTGATTCATAGTTTCCCCATATTTCTACTATGAATCAAAGGCGAATGCCTGAGCAGTACCTTAAACATGGGCCTCGGACCTTGCACGGTCTTTTTATCATTCTTCTCCTTTCCTCTCCCCTTATTCACACTTGTACTTGCCTGCTCTGCACTATCACACACTTCGGAATACCAGTCAATTATCTGATTGATTGTTAGTGATTCCGGACGCTTCAACTACTAGGATCAATAGTCACGTAAGTGTAAAGCAGAGTTTTTTCCTCGGGAGCTGGCGGTGATCTTCCCCCGGCGGATGGCGAGATCCAGCGCCGACCTACCATCGGCTAGCATGGTTTCCCGAACCAGGTATTTCCCACCAGCGGGGCATCTCCCTAGTCGAGATAAGCTCTAAGCTTCTGTCCGTTCTCCCGGCATGTCTAGTAGAGTAGTGCATGTTAGCATGTGTGTACGTAAAGGATGAAGATAGAACAAGGAAGAGAAAGGAAAAATAGCGCGCGGTGCGTGGCCCGTTTGTTAGGGTACTACTTCGGCATTCGCCTAGTGTTTATTGGAGGAACCACGGAAAACTACCGATCAGCACAAACGGTCGCTAGAATTCTCCTCCAGACAGCGACTGAACTCGATCTACCCATCAAAATAGTGTGGAAAATCCTGCTATCGTCGGGGCTCGAACCTAGGGCCTCCCGGTTAGAGGGATTGCAATGACATCAGTTGATGAGCCACCTCTCTCGGTGGAAGACCAGTCGAGAGCTTAAAAGCTTGTCGCAGAAAGGACGGTGTACCGCTGGGAAAGATGTCTAATGAAGGAAATCCCCAGCAGCCGATGTGTTGGTTGGCACTGAATCTCAAATATCAGTCCCTCTGATCGGGAGGTTCTAGGTTCAAGTTCAGACATTGGCAAGAGTTTCGTCACTAACTTGTCAGCCAGGGCGAATTCAGTCGCTGTCTGGAGGAGAATTCTAGCGACCGGCTGCTCTGATCGGTAGTTTTCCGTGGATTCTCCGATCAACACCAGGCGAATGCTGGAGCAGTGCCTTAATAAACAGTCGCGAACCGCGAAGTTCCTCCTTCCTCTTTGTCCTATCCTCACCCTTTATATACACACACTAACATACACAACGCTACCACACATGCCAGAACATCGGTCTGGAGCTTAGAGCTTGTTTCGGCAGGGGCTGTGCCTCGCTGGTGAGAAATACCATGTTGGAGAAAACCTCGCTAGCCCGCGATAGGTCAGCGTCGGATCTCGCTATCCGGCGAGAAGAACACCGCCACCTACCGAGAAAAAACATGCACCACACTTACGGGACTAATGACCTAGTAATTGTTGCGACCGAAATCACTAACAATCAGTCAAGTAATTAATCAATCAACTCTCAGCAGGAAAGAAACTCCATCACCTTTCAAGTCAAAACATTCACTACACCAACGGGACAAATGAATATAGCGGTTGACGTTCACAGAAAAATTAATCTATCAAAACTAATTGGTTGGGTTTGAAGTCGATTTTCAAGAGAATGAGAATTACGATATTTTGTAGTCTATTTGAACCAATTGCTCTGTGAATGCATCCTCAATAATTTCATAGCAAGTCAGTTTATTTATTAAATTCTGTGAACTTTCTTTCTGCTGCTTTCATTCCTATTTGATAACTAATTATTTTGGCATAAAATGCATCGCAAATTATGCGTTTCGCAAAATCGATTGTTTTATGTTAACTCACTAACGTCCATAAAAATGTACAATAATTTTTTGTTTCGTATTATGTAGGTCTTTAATCATCACCTACACAAGAACGTACCATAACTGACATAAAGATGGATGGAAATGATGATGGAAAAAAGGGTGTTTTGAAGCGAGTAAATGAGCAGATGATCAAATGGGCAATAATAAAAATCTTCAAAGGATGATATTTTATATTCAGGGTGTTTTCTGTCATTTCTCGCAACTCTGTTATGACATAATACATATATTAATGGATTTATGATTTTTCAGAGTTTCCCAATATTTTGGTGTGTTGAATTTTCTACTGTAGATGATGTGCAGATTTTCTTGATCTACCGAAGCGCTTTTTCTTTTTTACTCTTGTAAGAGAGTTGAGCAAGATAAGCTATCTTTGCTCTAGACAATTCATCAGGCGTCATGTATTACATTTTGTTTGGATAGAGCAAAATCCACCGAAACACAGTACCATGATCAATAAAATGTTCGAATTTTTTATACGAGTTTTACACATTGAACATTGGATCCTCTCGTTCGTGGTTAAAATGTATTTCATGATTTAAAACATTTCTACATTTGTAAACTTCAATTTATCTCTGATCTTGTATCTTGATGTTTATTAAGTTTGAGAGTTTGAGAGTCAAAAAATGTTTCAAAAACTCAAATTGCTCAAAGGACATTCTCTTAAAAACTACGTTAATTGTTTTATTTACAATTGGCATATTGTAAAGGTTTTCCATCTAATGACCTGAAAACCTCTTTGCGATTAAACTGTTAGAAGTCTGAAACTAAAGAAAACGTGCTAAAATATAGGTTGCTTTGATGAAAGACAGTGCACAAAATATTATTACTGCAAACGAACATTAAACCAACCTCATTACGGAACTTTTCTCTAAATAGCCTTTTACTGCAATTTGTGTATAGTTAATGAATGATAAGAACAAGATTTATTTATGAATGTGCCTGCAGAAGGATGCTGAGTTGAAGCTGCTTAGTCAATGGTAATGCTCCTTAACAGTTTTCACATGTGTATAATCTGCACTGATATACAGCTCGTTGGCCATAAGTGCAACCATAAAGTCACGTTTTCATGTGAAGTAAAATTTGAAGATTTAAGGAAGTTGACATTGTGTTGTTTCAAATAATTTGGTGGAGATGTAGGAGATGACGTAAATAATATTGGTGCAGTTTATACATTTTAATCTCGGTACTATGATTATACCAAAACGATACAAATTCATACGAAAATACTATGAGATGTTCAAGCATGTCTAGTTTTTAGATGGAATCATATTGGGAGTTCGAATAATGTTACTCATTCAGAGCAATTTTAATACAGGAGAGTATTGGAAGGAATTAAATCTGCTGTTCAATATTGCCCTGCCAGAAGTGAGGGAAAATGTTCATCTCTCAAGGTTTTCGCCTACAATTTCAGTTTTATAATCAACTTCCAATCATGTAGAATGATTTATCTAATAAGTATCAAATGTCTTCTGACATTGATACTTATTACATTTCACTTCACTTGGTTCTGAGGTATGTCCGGTATAATAATTCTGAACTATATTGAAATTAGACA
Organism: Teleogryllus occipitalis; assembly: GCA_011170035.1. Lineage (NCBI taxonomy): Eukaryota > Metazoa > Arthropoda > Insecta > Orthoptera > Gryllidae > Teleogryllus > Teleogryllus occipitalis. The sequence continues at coordinate 65,282 of BLKR01002776.1, forward strand.
TGTAACAATGTAAATGACATTTTGGTACAAAAGGTTCTTAACAAAAACAAATAATTTGCCCTTCAAAACATACTATAATTTAAAATTAAAGAAACTGGCGATAATAACCGAAAATGAACTAAAACGTTTTTTGCAATGGTCGGCAGGAACCTACCTTTTCAGCAAAACATTATGCATGGAATAACTGATAATTGATCCTGGTGGCAAGATCACGCGCTTTGGACGCTTTGCAATGGAGAAATCTGAATACTGACTCAGGTTTGAAGGTATATGCTGTGACACAAAACCATCCCGCTGGGAGGAGTTACGAAGAACTGCTGTTGTCCAGTGATAAGGAACGGAGCAAAACTGTTTTCTAATAATGTTCGTACTTGTAAACAGCATGAAACTAAGAGAAACTTCGAACCAGCAAAAATGTAATAGAATATTCGAGGAACTCTCATCCTGTAAATTGCGGTGTGAGGAACGTTTCTTTGAGGCCTTTGGCTTCAAAATATTAGTTTTGAAGGCCATAGAACTCTTCCTTTAGGAGTTATTTTATGATATAGATTAAAACATTCGGCCGAGCGTGGCAGGTTGCATTTGACATGAATATGTAAAAGCGTTTTTCAAACAAACCCTTCATATTTTTAAAGTCAAAGTGCAATTCGACACGTCTCCAAGAAATTCTCGTTATTTAGAGATTGGTTCTCATTTATAAAGATTGTTTGCATGTGAGGGCTGCAAAACGTATATGTACTACTGCAATAAGGTGGTGATTAGGTATTTAAAAAAATCTTTTATTTAGTTACGCGACATTTCAATATGTACTCGTTAATTTGAAAATTAGCTTTCATAGTGATAATATTATTTTATTATCAGACCTTTTAGAAAGTAAATAATCTTAATTTTGTCATTTTCATATTATTTTTAATTAAAATGTAAATTTTCAGAAAGGAATTTTCTTTTTCATCGTTTTCTAGAATTGGCAACTCATAGACACGGACAATAGCAGACACATTTGAAAAAGTATGTTCATAATATTAAACGGTTAATATTTTTTTCAGAAATGAAATAAATTCAAAATTGTAGAAATGTGTTGCCATCGATTTTTGTGGACTGTCGTCATGGGAACCCCAGGGATTTCGTGGGGGAAGTTCTTAAAGCTGAAACTTTCATTCTGACCACTGCAACGTACCCTCCATTTTCTTTCTTTGAAATCTATTTCATTTGGAAATGTGCCAAGGGTCGCAAACTTCAAGAAAATTGGGAACACTAAACAAATTTCAAACTCGGGGAGATAAAGTACAGATGTTTCTACTTCCTTCACTGTTTTCCAACTTTTAAATACACAGACAGTTGAATAATTTCATGAAATACAAAATTATTTATTCTTTGAATTTGCAATTTTAATCTTTGAATTTGCAACAATATTACCCTAAAGAATGACCGGCAAACGTTGAAAATCTACGAGTGCTTTTACGTGAAGTCAAGAACTAAAGGAGTTCAAATTTCTCCTGAGAAGTATTTCTGAAGATGGGCTGTGAATGTGAAATATGGAAGCACGCTTATGATTTTAACAATATCAGCTTGCATTTCCTCTGGGTAATAAATAATCGCTGGACTTTGAAAAATATTTGTGATGAAATAAGGTTCACACGCTTGTTTCATATGTGTAGTGTAAAATAAATATTGAACCCATAAACTCCTCCCCATAATAATCCATAAACTGCTAAAGGACATCTAGTATGTCTATCAAAAATGTTAACATTTTAATTATTCTTTTTACTTCATCGCACTTACGTCGTAAGAAGAAGTCATGCGCCAGAAAACGGCAAAATTCCGGCAGAAAAACTCATATTTTCGGGCTCTGCTATCAAAGAAGTGTATAAACCCTGTTGCTATTAATAGTAAATTACTTTCTCTAACGTGTGATGTAGCAAGAATCTATTTTGTGTGGATTCTTGATACCGAAAAATCGATTGACGGCAAAACGTCTGTCTGTCCGTCTGAGGTCAATGCTAGTGCCTAAATCGTTGAGCCGATTTTATCCAAAATTGATATTTCTCGATTGTTCTGAACAAACTTAAGACTTAGGGAACAGATATTTTAATTTTTGAGGATATTTTAGATTAAGTCTCACAAACATTTTTAAAATGTTCTATAAAATGGCACCAAATATTTTGAATCAACTTTGTCCTCGAATAGTGTAAAGGACGTTTAAGATAATGGTGGAGGCCTCATGTTCCTTGAAACCCCAGGTTATTCGAAAATTGCAAAATTTTGGGCGTCTTCCTAAAACTATAATATTGAAGATAAAGATTTTTCCTTAATGAAATATTTTCTTTAAAGACATATCTTGAAATACGGTCAAGTATAATTTTTTGAAAATACAGCTAGTTTTCGAGTAATTAATTGTCCGCGAAAACTACTCATATTTTTAAAAAACTACTCATTCGAAAGCAACAATGCACGATAAATATGACTGATGTTGCGAAAATCGAAGTTCAAACGAAAATTTTAATTTTGGGGAGTTATTTACAAAATAACCCAACATTTTAAAAACTTTCTAAAAACTGGCTTGAAATTTTTACTTTATTGGATGTGTGGAAGAGAAAAAGAGGAAGTTATAGCATCACTGATGAAAATCGAAATCATGATTTTGGCAGATATAACACATTTTTTGCTCAAGAGGATTTTATGCCAATAAAAAACCATAGACTCTATTGTCATTGATCTCTCCAAATTTCCGAAAATTGGATAATATCGAACCGGCACAGCCAGTTGAATACGTTTACTACGTCAAATTAGGAAGGTTAAGCAAATTCAAGGCATCGCGGGTTCTCGGGTGACTGTCCATAAACCCCCAAGTTCTGAGGACGCCGTGACCAATTGACCTTTAATACATATTATGGCTAAATACGAATACAAAAAATGTTCCAGATGGCGCTCAAACAATGGAAAAATAATCTGTACGCTTATACAAAAGCTATATACGTGAATTTGCGTGACTACGATAGTAGCAAGAAATAGACTTCGAAAATTTTGATGACGAGAATTCGTAAAATGATGCTCATTCGCGTAAAATAGGTTTCAGACTAATAGGATAATCATCAATCTAAAGCATCATCCTCAACCACCAGTCTACCAGCATCTGCCTGATCACCTCTATTGTCCAAAAATATAATTATTGGGGGTACTATAGCAGCACATACTCTCTCGCATTATTTCTGAATTTCAAGTATTCAAAGATTTCGACGAAAAGGAGACGCGCGCTATTTTTTTATGCAACCCTTCCATCCGTGAAAAAAATCAAGAAAAAATTTGGAGATGTTATTGAAATTTTTTTATAAATTGCATTAATTTCCAGCACAAATTACGCGAACACTTCTCGTTTTTGTAAAAATAATTGTACATGACCTGTTTTACAGAGCTTATTTTTTACAACAGGTTTTGCTTGAAGTAAAAAATCTCTACATTTAATGTTGTAGTTTTGAAATGTTAACTTTTTGCAAGTTTAGAAAATACGGAGAGTTTGACGAAAATGGGACTCCACCATATTTTTTACCGTACCCCATACCGAGGAGAATATTTAACAATATATTGAAGCGGTTTTTGAGAAAGAAGAGATTAAAAATTGAAATTGCCTATATTATGCGCGAAATTACACGAAAACTAATATTTTTCGGGAATTCAACATGATCTTATTTCAAGATCTGTCTTTATAGGGCAGATTTTAATCAGGAAAAAATCGCTGTCTTCAATCTTACAGTTTTAGCAAGATGCCGCCAAAAACTGCATTAACAGTTTCGAAAAATTTGGGATTTCTCGTCTTTCCTTCCTCTTCCTTGTCGTATCCTCTTCCCTTGCACACACACTTACACTAACATGCACTACTTTACGTCATATTCCGGGAGACCGGTCGGGAGCTTAGACCTTGTCTCGGTTGGGGCGGTGCCCCGCTGATGGAAGAATCCTGGTTAGGGGGAAATCCCACTAGCCGACGGAAGGTCGGCGCCGGATCTCGCCATCCAGCGGGGGAAGATCACCGTCATCTCCCGAGGAAAAAACACGCACTACACTTACGGGACTAACGGGATCAAAGCTGTTGACGCGCCCGAAATCACTAATCAACCAACCAACCATTCTGTGTGTAAAGACTTAATTCCCGTTGTCACGACAGACACCTTTTCTCATTAATCTCTAAAGCACAAATAAAAGGTCTGCCAGTGTAATATCTTTTTACACATTTTGTACACGGTACTAATACCTAATCTGTAAATTTGCGTATTGCTATCCTGTACCTTTTGTCATCTCAGTGTAATATACTGTAGTGTTCAAATGAAGACATTTATATCGTACAAAATATGTGTTTTGAATTATTTATGATTTTAAATATTGTTCCAGAAATTAAGCAAATTTAAGTTTATTTTGTAGACCCTGGCCAGTCCGTTTAGTCATGCTTATTTACGAAACGCAACGCAGGAAAGAGTTTTACACAGAACTGAGAGCTCTTATTTTGTTCCTTTTCTTGAAATAATAATAATAATATTAATAGTAAAAATCATCCCTCTTACGTTATTAAAATTTTTTTGATGTACTTTAAATGCGGATATACGTGTTAACATGCCTATTTCAAATCATTTTAATATATCTCATCAAATATTTTAATATTACAATTTAAATCATTTTAATTTGAAAATTATGTGAAGTACTTTACAAAGCCCTCTTAGAAAATTTCTGATTTTTAATCACAAAGAGAATAATAACATAAATATTTAAAGTATATTTCACATATTAAACACCTAGGGAACACCTCAAGAAAATAAATTAATTTTAATAAACATAATATTTTTGTTTACATATACAGGAATACTGTTTGCGGAAGACATAAATGTGACGTAATAATTTTGCTCTGGCAGGCGAGTAGCAGTGTTTTGTTGTCACTAGAGGGGGCCAGAGTGACGTCTGGCAGGTGATAATAATAGATCTCTTCTTCCAGGAACTGCAGATTAAAAATACGTTTTTTCAGAAATGGCACTCGAGGAACAGTCATTAAAAGAATATATATTTTTATAAGATGTTTCAGTACGTAACGCTAGAAGGGGAGTGATATACAATTAGAGGCTACATTTAGACCATCTTCTTTGGGACATCTTTTTATGAATGTATTTATTTGTAAGAATATATAATTAAACATAGCTGTAAACATATAATTTTCCAAGTAACACTAAAATGAGTTTTAGCAGTCACCAATATTCTTTATTATTATTATTGGACTAGCGTACCAGAGAATGGGTTCCAAATTCCACCCTCTTCCCTATCTTTCCTTTTCCATAATAAGGGAGGAAGTTGTTAACGAAACGTGTTTATTTGTTTAAAAGGCTTAAGGTAACTTTCAGTATACTTAAAGAATTTAAAATAAAAATAAACAAAGATATTGACATTTGAAACAAATTTTGAATAAATATTTATTCAGTATTATAATGTTCTTGAAACAATTCACAACACTTTCTTAAAAACACTATTTGAAGTAATTACACAACCTTCCTTGACAATTAGCTATTCACTTTTCTTGAATCTTACAAGTATATTGCAAAAGCTGTTTACTCTCGAGAAAGCTACTTAAAGTTGTTCATGCGAAAATACAGGACCGGGCAAGCATAACCCTACTCTTTGGAATATTATTTAACTTGATTACCAACTGAGAGGTACAACCGTGCAATTTAATCGCCTAGAATATCAAGTAATTAGTTTCATTTCACATACTGTTGCACATTTCTTCACATACTGCCAGTTTCTTAACAGGTAGGGTAGTATCGAAATGCGCCGGACCAGCAAAATGTAACAGAATGTCCAAGAAGCTCTCGTCCTATAGATTACGTTGCGAGGAAAGTTTCTTTGTGGCCATCGGCTTCAAACTTCCAGATTTTAATGCCCTAGAACGTTTCATCTAGGAGTTATTCCACTAAATAGATTTTAATAATGCTGCCCGAATGTTGCGCGATGTGCAATGTGCAATACGTCAGGTCTCCATGAAGTTTTTTTTCTTTAGAGACCTCATTTATGAAGATCGGCTGCGTGTGCGCAATCTTCACTCTCCACTGTGCACAATCGTGCATTCTTTGGCAAAATTGTTTCTTTCTTCTTTTTGACGAAGAACATAAAAAAATATCAGAGCGCTCTTTCCACCATAGTTTTATTTAGTTTCTAAGCTCTCTAATAATGCCCTTCCCAAATTTTGTTGAGCCTTCTGCCCTATCTTTTTAATTCACACGCAGAACACTCTGGCCATTTCGTGGAGATCGTTCCTTCCTTGAATTTCGGTAGTCCAATAGTATACTGTAGCTCCTTTCGTTACTTTTAATCATAGCATAAGAACTTCAACTAATTTCTCTTTTATCCAAGTGAAGTGCACCAACCTTCAAAGAAATGAGATTGAATAAACAAGGTAAACAATTCTTTCTCTTTAATGATGTAGGTCTTTAAAATCAACCACGCCAGTAAAAATGAACAATATTGTGAAAGGAATATAGGCCTTTGCTTTCATCAAATTTCATTTTTAATTCATGTTTTCAAAAGTATTTTCCCCTCTTCAACTGTCCTGTCGATGAATGTATATTGAATTGAATTAGCGGAGTTTCAAATTTGAGAGGTGAACGATACAAAGGAACACAAATATTTTGAATAAGTATAAAATGAGCGTTGAGTGATTAGTAGATGTGATGTGGTACCACACCAAGTGCATGCGTACTGTACAAACTTTTCACATTAAAAATAATGTCAATACTTAGGTTCGATAAATGAACTTGCACTAGACACACTAACAACAATCTTCATCGGTATCAAACAACTATTAATACTTATAATTGTTGCTGCGAGGATATTTAGGTTTATTTGCGTAATCTTCAATTAATACATACGCAAAAAATCTCATCAATGGGTGTAAACCACGGTGTACACTAAAAGCATACATACAAGTTGAAGAAATCTAAGCCGAACCAGCAAAAATGAAATAGAATGTCCAAAAGTATCTTATCCTGTAGATTCCGTTGTGAAAAACGTTTCTTTCGGGCCCTCGGCCTCAAAATTTTAATTTTCAAGGCCGTAAAATGCTATCGGGTATGAATGAAATCACTTAGGAGTTTACTATATAAATAATTTATATAGTTAAAACTATATAGATTTTGACAATGCTAGCAATTGTTGCGGGTTGCATTTAAAATGAATATATGCTGTCCCCCCCCCAAGAAATCCTTCACTTTTTCAAAGTCAAAATGCAATTAATCACGTCTACGTGACATTCTCTTTCTTCAGAGATATTATTTATAAAGGTTGGCTGCCTGTGAGAGCCTTAAAAGTTACATATGCTACTGAAATAAAATAGGAGACGATTTCAGAATGTATGATGATGCTTTACATTCATGAATCCCTGACGTGGGTAAAATCTTGTTTTAACTCCAAGTTTGGATAGTTAAAAAATATTTGAAAGCCAGCGAGAAAAATTCATGTTACGATATGTTTCTAAGTTTTAAGTTCTTTGAGAGAATAACACAACCTTACCTTGTTTCCTCCCCAATAAATAGTTCGTGCTCAGTTGAAAGAGCAGGACTTATGGTCCGAGTCACACCACTCAATAAATGAATTATTATTATTATTATTATTATTATTATTATTATTATTATTATTATTATTATTATTATTATTATTGTTGTTGTTGTTGTTGTTGTTGTTGTTGTTGTTGTTGTTGATGTTATTAAAGCACCATTGTTTCAAACTATGAGTACCAAAATTGCAGAAATGAATTTCGAGAAACTCAGTCCTAATATTATTAAAAAAATATCAGATCTTAAATATTTAACCAAAAAGAAAGTAGCACAATGTGTTCATAGCTCAGAATGAAATTTCATAGTTTCCTGCATTTGAAGAATCGCTTTCTTGATAAAATCAGGTTAAAACACAAATGCCCTGGAAATATGATTGACTTCTATTTTTATCACTATTTGATTATAAAATGTAATACCTGTTGTGAATTTCTTGTATTTTTGAGTTATGTCTTGGATAGCTGGTGACTATCCAGTTACTCGGGCACCGGGCGCTGTGAATCGGCAAGATATAATCTTCAGGATAAGCAACCCGCTGGACATATGCAGCTAGCAAAATCTGTGAAGCAACCAAATGAACGGCAAAGAAGCTTCGGATTTCAGAAACTACTATTTTAAAATGGTAACAGTAGTTTCTACGTAATACAGTAGCACACAGAATGTGTTCAATTATGAAATATTGTTTGACTTCTTTTTCTCGACATTATTATTGGTTGTATGCCAATATTCTGAAGACTCCATTGATGGCGAAATTCTTACGACAGCGATACATATTTCTGAATTTTCAAGTTTTGGACAAAATGTAGGTGGTTTTTGTTAACGACTGCCAAATCGATTATCAGGGATGCTTTCTTGAGGTTTTTTAGAACTATTATATCTGACCTTTTCTTCTAAATTGTGGTGTCTACAACAATGCTTCTGTCCCAGTAGCTTCCATTCTTCATTTTCCAAGACTGTAGAAGGATGGTATTTGTAATATTACAAGACTCGAGTACAGATTTTCTTGCTAACCGTCCATGAATTATTTTACCCTTATTATCGTGCCTAACTTTATAGGCGTTGGAAGCAACACACTACAATCGGCAAGGATGTGCTGGATGTTTTTATGTTATGCACCGCACCTTCTATATTCATCACTAACTATGGAGATGTTTCTTAATCGTAAGTAATTTCTTATTGCTACGACGTGGTCTTCAATGGCTATCATAATGTCTTCTATTTCTGGATTCAGTAAACCACGTGCCAATCACCTGTTAGATACTTCTGACCTGATAGATCATTGGGATGTCTACCATGTCAACTCTCATTCAACTTTTTTATGAAAAAAATGCAAATTTTATATTAGATTTTTTTTGTTTTCATACGGCATTGTCAAATTGTCTGAATAAAAATGTTTCTACTACATCGTTGCTAATGAAGTTCGCTGTTTGCGTCGAAAACATATTTCGAGCAATATAATGTTATATAATCCAGTTTTATAACTCGTAATGTAACGTCTAACACATAAACAAGTGAAACGTAAAAATACGAGTTTTTAATTTGTACTTTCACGACCGCAACGTGGAGTTCGGTCAACCAAAATTGTGGAGGTTGGGAACTGGGGCATATCGCTGCGCACTTATTATATTCCTGAGTCCGCAGGTGTACAATCAGAACTGAAACGACATACTAGTGCTGCTACTGTGAATTATGACGCAAAGAGGTGCTATGTATTCGAGATTGTAAGAACTTTATTACTCAGAAGAACAAGGAGAAAATTACTAAGCGAAGTAGGTCTTGAGAGCTAAATCTGATCCAGCCTAAAATTCTTGACATTATCAAACTCATCAAGGAAACTTGGGTTATTCAATCAGGGAAGGTCACAGGACAGAAAAGTATACTCGTACTATCCTCTCAAGAACTGTGGCTGTTTCGAGAGTAAGTTGTTAAGAAAAAAATGTGTTTCATCGCTGATTATATTGATTATATGGACGTGAGTTGTGGTAGGATATATTTATTTCTCGGGAAATGTTTCTTTTTAAGGCTGACGCTGAATGTTATTCGATGTATGGACAGTATGTCAAATCCTATTAACTCTCTCTCGGACTTGACTTTCAAAAATTCCGCACTTAGTCTTCAGAGCTTCAGCATTAGTTTTTCTTGTCATGATATTGGGGCAACACCAAACATCCGCAGATCAGATGGGAAAGAAACCGGAGGCGTCAGGTATGAACATTTGAAAATTTTACAAAGCTGCAACATATTGAAATCACCTGCAGTAATTTGTTACATTCTATTTCCCTGTACCCAGGGGATGTGTTAGAATAAATATACGAATGTATTATTGATACCTTCTTTGTCCCAGTATTCACTAAATTTGCTTATCAAATATAATAAATGTGATCTAGGCGTAACTTGACAGACTTTTCAGGCAATTAAAGTCCAAAGCCTTCCTTCAGAAGAGAGGAAAAAGTCTTAGCATAATTGACAAGTTCGTACACCTACATGCAAAAATACCTAATTACTCTTCTAACTAGACTATCTGCAATATGACATTTGAATCTCTATCAATATTCATTATTCAAAATTAGGTAATTAGATGTAATCTTGACGATCTTTTGTAATCCGAAGATAATTTCTGATGAGTTCCAATTGTTTATTGTCTTTGGCATGTCCGTTGCAATGCAGTGTTTTCATGCAGTCAAAAATTATTTATTTCGGTTTTGTAATTTTTATTAACGTGTATTACGTGCTTACCAATACCGGAAAATATTATTCCAATAATATTGTTTTTGGCACACAATAAAAATTAACGTACTATAACGTCATATTTTTGCTCTTAACTGGAACGTTAATGTGGTTATTAGTATTTTCATGCTTGTCAATACATGTAATGTTAATTTAAATGTTATTATAAAAAAGGATATAGCAAAACTTTGCTTACGGGAAAAAGGTAGTCCCCACAAGCTACTAACAATAAGAAGCGAATGTTACATCTTTATGAAGTAGATAATTGTAGCTTATGCAATTAGTTTGTAATATTAAGCTTTATTGCATGAGTACATGTTTTGAAAACGAGCGACGTTAGGGGCGAGTTTTCAAATTTGTGCGAATGCAATAAAGCAACATTATAAACAAGTTGCATACGCTACTTTTTTGTATAACAGCATTATAAATTTATAAGAGCTCCAAACTTAATTTGGCGGAACAACTTACTTGTGACATCTCGGGTATTTGACATCTGTGCGAGAAAATGTTGGTTGGCTGTTCCGTTTACCGCTACGGCCACACGATTCTTTCACTGCGATTGGCTCATTGTGAGATAAGACAATTACGCGTGCCATAAAATTGTAATACGTCCTCATTTGTACCGTAAAATGCCATTTAAAGAACGATTCCTTGCAACAGAAATCGTTGTTTATAATGCTGGTAAACAAAAAAGTACCTTTCAGCTCTTTTGAATGGCAACTTGTTCTTGCCTTCACTGTTTATTGAATGTAAAGTGTTTCTCTCCGGTACGCCTACGACAAAACAGACTTTACCCTACTGGGAGGACATGAATCAACATGATCTGCTATTGAGAATATTTCCAAGAACATATACTTGTAAGAATCCTTGAATTCGAGCAAAAAATATTAAGCGCCGCATACAAGTAAACGTCATTGGCGCACTTTTTTAAAATGTCAACATTTCATTCGCACTCCAAAGTCTCCTCTTCTGTACTAGTTACAGTTACTAATCTATTATTAACGTGTGTAATAGTTGATTTTATTTTTATTACATTTTTTTAGTGAAACGAAATTATGTTATATCAGGTTGAACAGTTTCTTGCACAAATGCAACAGGTTATTAGTAGAGTAGTAAAAATATTAATTTTATAATGGGTAATATAGAGAGCGAAATTAAACGAAATATTTTGAGTTTAATACAGTGCGTTTATAAGACTTTGATTCCAAAAATTCAAAGAGTAAATCGTAAATTTCTCTTCATGTATTTTCACTACACTTTTAAGAGTATAAAATGATGTGTAGTAAACGTACATTAAACATACGGTCGCTTTTAAACTCAATGATATCATATGTTCAAATTATGTGCTTAATTATTAATAAATCAGTATGAATTATGGATTTTTAAAATGTTACTTCTATAAATGTTTAATAGTGAGGAAATAACTTTTTCTACCTACAAAAGTCAATTACGAACTCAAATACATCACCGGTGTTTCATTTACTTGTCTTGTTTTGTAAATTAAATTTCAAAAATACTTATAATTAATGTATCTTACAATAAAGGGACGTAGCTTAATTTTAACATATAAAATTATCTGAAATACTTCTTGATTTCAGAATACTTTATTTCACGGAACATCTAACACTGTTTTCATTATTTTGCAGATGTAAAATAATATTTTCAAATTTATAATGCAAGTAATCTTAATAATTAAAAACAATGATTATTCTCATCTCATTACCTACAAATAGTTTGAGTAGGTCATATTTAAGATTATTTCGTTTTCAAATAAAATGTATATTTCCACCAACCATATTCAATACAATTACCCACATTCAATACAACTTGAACCAACCTCGAACAAGGTTGATCAAGTTGAACCCAAATTTTTCATACGTTGTTTTTCAATTTAATACGTATTATTGCAAAATCGCATGTTTATTTTACTTACCTATGATGTTTCCCATCGTACAAGAATTGTAGTTTGGACTCGTGCTCATGTCTTCTTCCATTTTCATCAGATGGGTGTCGGGAAATACCAAATCGCTTCTTCGGAATTTTCACGACTAACCGAACGGAAGTGAAATGCGATTACAGGGTTCAGTTTTAGAAGGGCGTGTTTTCGATCGACCAGCTAGGAAGCTTCTAACACTCTAATCCTTCACCCGCTGAGACCGCGCAGTCGCGAAGCCTTACGCTCATGAACCCTTCCCTGCTACAAGACCTTTAGAGCGCGCTGTAGTAGCTTTGAACTGCAGTGCCGTTGGTGGAGAGCTGGATTCTTTATCACCTCGAGAAACGTCAATACGTTTATGTTGAAATTTGCTTTGTTTTGGCTCGCAAAAGCACGTTCAGAGAATAAAAGGACGTTCACTATCTACGCACGTATGGCCTGCTTTGAAGTGACGCAACGTTGCATCTCTATTGGACGCTGTGGGAATCTAAAAAAAGCACTCGTGAGGTATTGTGTAATGTTCATTAAAACTCTTTAAAGCAAACCTTACAACACATAAAAACATGCGAGCTGCATTCTTCGAAATCAGCACAGCTCTGCGGCGTCCTGTCGCTATTTCTTGCGAAGACTAGGTAATTCCGTTTAGGCAGAAATGTATAGAGAAAATCATATGAAGCTGAAGGAGGGAAAAATAATTATGTTTTGGTGGAAACATTAGTATTGTTGATACCACAAAAATAGACAATTCTTCTTTATACATAGAAATATAGTAAATTACTTCTTCTAACTCGTTCTGTAGTAAAGAAGCACCACGAACTACATTGTGTATGTCCTTGATACCGAAGCCAAAATTGGTTTAGGCCAAAGTGTGTCTGTCTGTCCGTCCATTTGTGAACAATGTTATCGGCAAAACATGAAGTAGTATTTCCACCAAAATTTATATTCCACATCATGTAGCCCCTTGAATTGTCGTGAGTTCCATTGAAAATGATATTTTATTGCTTGATCAAGAACATTTTCAAATCATTCTCAAAAAAATGGCTACATTTTTTTTTAAATTGAAGTTTGTCTTCAGATTGCGCTAAGGACTCTCATAAGTACGTTAATATTTACATTAGGATCATTTTTATATATTATTAAATTTGTGAGTAAAGTGCTTCAAATGATTTCTTATGAATTTTTTAGAAAAATCAAAAATTTCTGTGAAAATGAGTTCCAAATTGCGCATTTTCAGAAACGCTCAAAGTACCTTTTCTCAAGAACGGCTACAATTTTTTAAATGGACATTTGCATATAGGATTCTGTTTTACTCTTATTTAATATTCTTAAAAATATATTTTAATTATGCTATTACGAGACCGAAAAATTGAGAAAATGTGAAAAAAGTCCTTTGGCGCCGATAGGTAGCTGCTGGGAAGAGGGTAGAGCAACTCCAAAAATTTAGCCGAGGCTGAATACTTTTGAAAACTCACTAGTCAGAAAATCTGTGCCATTCTGTATCACTACTAATTTAATTAGCTGGCTGCTACTTGTTCTTATCCTTATTTACGATCTCAGAACTCAAATAAAAACTGAAAGTGAGGGGTATTTCATAGAAGTTATTTTTTGAATAATCCTTTTCTGAAAAACATGCACATATTTTGAGACTGGATTCGTTAAATTGCTAGGATGCCATAGATTTGGTTTTACAATGAACTATTCATTTTCTAAATAATATTGATAAATATTAAGAGGAAGTACAACATTAAAAATTGTTAATATCTTCGCATAAAGAGTTTATAGCACAATTAATGGCAATTTCTTTTCTAAACACTAGATTTTTTTTAAAAAAATATTTACGAATGCACGTTTTGTTTAAAAATCCTGAATAGAATTAAATAAACTGCGGTTTTGTCAATATTAGCGCTTTACTATAAAATAAAAGGAATGCAATATCCGTTTATTTGTGACGAGCAGTTTTTGTTTTTGTTCTTTTCCCCCATCGTATGTCAGTTTATTTCCTTAAAAATACCTATTGGCACCGTAACTTTTCACAAAAAGTTTGTAGGATACCTCATACGTAGGTTACCTATTTTCCGCATTTAAACATACCTTCCGGGTGGCGTTAGGGACTCGTCTTGAATTCTGCCTATTTATGAGACGCGGTGCTATAATTCCGCGGCGAGTGCCCTTGAAAGGAGATTGAAAACCACCTCGCGGGACTCATTAGGGGCGGGCGGGCCTCGGCTCCTGCGCGCAGTATGCTCTGCCGGAATGCGTCGCTCCATTGTTTGCAGCGCGAGCGGCAGCGGCGATGGCGGCGGAGCAGCGGTTTCCGCTCTGCAGGTGGTCAGCGGCCGCCGCCCCCTCCTCCCCCCTTCCCCTCCCCCGGCCACGTCCACTCACCTCCGCACAGCCGCATATAACGAGCGCATGTAATCCGCTTACGCCGCCGCTCTCCCACCCTCGCATCCCCACTCCCCCCGCCCACGCCCCTGTCGACCCCTCCCTCGCCCCGCCGCGCCGCCGCCGGTGCCATTCATGAGTGGGCAGCACGTAACGGGTTCATCAATGGGCGGCCGCGCTCGCGCCCGCGGAGGTGGACCGGGACAGGTGGCTCAGGGCATCAACTGATGTCACTGAACTTCCTCTGACCGGGAGGTCCTAGGTTCGAGTCCCGACGGTGGCAGGGTTTTCGACACATGCTTGTCGAATTCAGTCGTTGTCTGGGGGAGAATTAAAGTGGCTGGGTGCTCCGAACGGTAGTTTGACGTGGTTTCTCCGATCAACTCCAGGCGAATGCCGGAGCAGTACCCTAACAAACGGGACACGGACCGCGCGCGATCTTTCCTTCCTCTTCCGTGTCTTATCCTCACCCCTTACACACACACTAACATGCACTACACTACCACATATTCCGGGAGACCGTTCAGGTGCTTAGAGCTTGTCCCGACTGGGGCGATGCTCCCCTGGTGGGAGATACCTGGTAGGGGAAAACCTCGCTAGTCGACGGTAGGTCGGCGCCGGATCTCGCCATTCTGCGAGGGAAGACACCGCCACACTCGCCGAGAAAAAAAGCATGCATTGCACTTACGGCACTAATGACCGTAGTAGTTGTCGCGCCCGGAATCACTAACATGCAAACAATCCCGCGGTGGGTGGGCCCGGACACAGCCGACCTGCAGCGGTCTGCGCGGGCCTGGGAATGCGCCGGGGAAGTCCACCACCGCGACGCGAATTTCGCATCCCAGAGCGCGCTGCCGTCTTTCGTCCGCGAATTTAATGAAAGCGAACGTTTCAAAGGAACCGCTGAGGCTTTGAAAGGAGGAATACCCATTTCGAGAAAAAAATTGTATTTTATTAAAAGATGTATAAAGTGCTTTGAAGAAAGCTCTTTTGTGTTCACGTCAAGTAATGATGAATAGATCTGTATCATTTTTAGACGCTGAAAATTGTGACACTCTTGAAGATTATTTGTGTAATGTTGTTCAAAGAGATGGAAAAAAGTGTTGGTCGGATATTCATTTGTTAATACTAGTGATAACCAAAAATACTTGCCACATGGAATTATTACATTTACATTATGATTTTTCCCAAAAAAACTCAAGTATCAGTGCCAGAAATTATGCAGAATAAGTGTCGAAAATATGCTATTTCATTCGCACTATAATTTTTAAGAACATACACAAAATGATTGAAAATCAAAATTTACAGGGAAACAAGCATTTTTACTAAAAATATGCAGAATATTTCCTAGCATTTTTTAAAAGTTTTATTACACGTTAGCCTTCAAACCATAATTTTGATTTATTATTCCCAACAAATTAGTAATATAAAACAAATTTATTTCTTTCTACAATTTTGTGTACAAAATAAGTCTCAATTTTGTTTCTACAAATATTAAATTGTCAACGATACGATTTGATGTCTTTATCTAATTTCTATTAATCTTGATCACTCTAATGCATACATATGGAAAATATTTTTAAATGAAATTAAATTAAACTTTTCTGCAAAACAATAATGAATGGAATGTTCCTGGACTGTGGAAACGCAAAATCATAATTTTTACCAATTCTAGAAGAATTCTAGAAAGCAATTTATTATTTTGACTTCATATAAAATTTATAGCTATGTATTACATTTATAGCTAATCAGGGAGCATGACAATAATTACACTTTATTACGTAAGTACGTAGTAGATGAGGAAATAGAATTAAGACATTTATACTAAAAAATAATACTATTTCCTCATCTACTTACGTAATAAAGTGTAATTATTGTTTATACTATATTTATACTATAAATGTCTTAATTATATTTCTTCATCAACTACGTACTTACGTAATATAGTGTAAGTATTGTCATGCTCCCTGCTTAGCTCAGAGCCAGCATTACCGTTGACTCTGCAGCCACTCTGACCGGGAGGACCGATGGAGGGGGATTTTCGAAACTAGCTACATAGCAAGATCGGAATCAGCTGCAGTCTGGAAAAGAATTCTAGCAGCCGTCTGCTCTGATCGATAGTTATCCGTGCTTTCTCTCATTTTCTTTCTTGTCCTATCCTCTCCCATTTAACTCGCACGCTGTAGTTCATGCACTACACTACCACGCATGCCCAGAGGCCAGTCAGAAGCTTAAAACTAGTCCCGGCAGGGTAGGGTTCAGATGCGGTGCGATTCATGGAGGAGAAATCCCCCACATACTGACATGTAGATAGGCACCGGATCTCACCATCCACTAAGGGAGGTACACTACCACTTCCCAAAATAAAACTCAATTCACTACACAAACTGAACTAATTACTCTGGCAGTTGATGTGCCCGAAAACAGCAATCAATCATTGTAACACTGCAACAAAGAGTGGCGATTTTCCGACACAGAAACTCGTATTTTTGTGTCCTGATATCGAAAAAGTTAATAATGTTTTTCATATATACGTAGTAAATTAATTCTTCTAACACGTTGTGTAGTAAGAATCCAAGTTGTTCCATCATGTGTGCCAAGTCATGTGTCCCATCCATTGTTCCATCATGTGTTCCATCCATTGTGTACCAAGAATCCAAGTGTGTTAATCCTTGAAAAAATGGTTACAGCAGTAAGATTGTCCGTCTGTTATAAACGCTAGCTCCTAAACTGTTTTGAAATTTTCTCCAAAATTGATATACGCTGTTTCTGGCCGTTGAAATTGAAATGAATATTTTAATTTTTGGAGCTTCTTTACATGTGGGTACTTTACCCTTAAATTTTCATAATTTTCTCAAAAATGGATCCAATGGTTCGAATTTTTTTTGCAAAGAACGCTTAAGAAAATACAACTCTCATTTTCGTTGAAAGTGCCAACAATTGCTGTAACATCTGGTCATATCACTGTAGAACGAGCTAACATAGAACTGGAAATGGAACTGGCTAACATAGAACTGGACATGGAAATAAAATGAACCCATTTAATGTTTGAGCTTTGAAAAAAACATGAATTAATCGTTTGGAATACATATTTGTTTGCCTCACCGACATGCCGAGTTTTCTGATATTAAACTTCACTCATTCTTAGGTGAATTTATTTTGTTTTGTCGCCACGACAACGTAATAATATTGCAATGTTCGTGAGTAAAATAGTTCACGCATTCTGTGCAATTTCATTCATTCAGTAAAAGGAGTGAGAATTACATTGAACGGAGGTAGAGAGCAACGTTTTCAACCACAATGCTAATGAAGTTGGGAAACGAGCAATCGCGAGAGAATGCAATGGCTAGGAATTCAGGGCACGCATTGCTTTCCAAATTGCAAACCGCAACGCGTGAATCTGGGATATGCTTCAACATGTTCACATTTCTCCACCAAGAATTCCTGACGGTAGCAAAGGAGTCTATGATTTGAATGGTCCATTAAAATTTGATTATGAAGGTGTTGAAATTATTATTGTTGTCTTGAGTTATTATTGCGTGGAGTTTCTTACCAACAAATGCAATTGAAACACTCACACATTTCACAGAAATATATATACGCAGTAGAAATGTTTGAGAGTAATAAATACAATAATTAAGAGCGTTTTCATTTGTATGAATTCAGCATCGAAAATATTTTATTCCATGTAATACGCAACTCATTTTTTATGGTGTAACATCCAATTCGTAATCTCCTCCAGTAAAGTATTTACAATTAGGCGATAAAATGTGCCTAAGGTAGTGAATGGGAAATGTAAAACATGTAGTAGAATGCGGGGAGAACTTTTAAGCATCAATGCATGTTGTAATTGGCTGCCGATTTATCCGGAAGTTACAAACGCGTCTGCCAACTGGCCATTATTATTTTGTGGATTCGACTGCGGTGAAATGAATGAGCATTCTATAAATTAGCAATAAATTGATAAATTACACATTTCAATTAAAATGCCTGTACCTCTGAATGAGCGTGTTCTATTCTCGACTTGCGAAGCGTTGCCATCAAAAACATTGAACGTTGGAATTTATTTATTCCGATATCTATCGTTTTTCTTTTCACATGCGTGTACATGTTTGATTGACTTTTCAGGTTTTATCAAATCAGTGTAATCTGACTGACGTTTGTATGCCGTTACAAAATTTTTCATAACACACGTTAGAACCTTAATATAAAATAATCCGTGTAATTGATGAATTATTATTTTATAATACATTTACATCTGAAGTTGCGTTTTATGAACTCGTAATTGCCCATGAAATTGAACTTCGGTAGCCTAGACCAATGCAATATTTTTTCATAATACTGTTCTGTTGTATCGACTTAACACAACCAAACATGAGCTTAAAGCCTCTTTTAACGATTGACATCAACTAACGTCTAGATTTACAAACTTCAACCACGCCACTTACTTGCATTATATCAGCCCAATGACGTTAATAACTATTAGCGACTAGTCCTGTAAAGACTCAAGCCACAACTTTAGCGATACAAATGTCATATGCAGGATACAAAAATAATGTTTTTTCGACCTTATTTAGACATTTTAGTCGAAAGTTCATTTATTTAAACTAGATGTATTTTTAAATATGAGAGTTAAATATTAATTTCTTTATGTAAGTAAATACCGTTAGGTTTCATTTGACATCCCTGCTTTTCGATGTTACACTACTGAAGATTCGTTGATGCATAACTTCACATAATAAACTAGACGTTAGTGGACGTCAACTGTTACACAATAGACTCGAGATATAGATATCAGTAACTCTAATACCAAGTATCTTCACTTGATTATAATTACTGAAGTATTCAACCTTTAAATTTTCGTTAGTATACAACAATAAATGGTTAGAGACAAATAATAGTTTAATGGAACTTGGCTGAAAAGTAATATTTTACATGATTGTCTTGTTTCGATACATACTAAATAACCATTATTATCTGTGAGCAAAAAATTACAATATTTGCAGAATGACGAAAAGATTTTTAAGTGTAAAAGTATATTTCAAGTAACATTAATTTATACAAAGTTCTCTTTTCTCGTTACTTCTAAAACAGCTACAGGAATTGTATGACACATAAAGAGGGACATAATGCACGTTCCAGTAATTGTCTTTACCAGCGAGAGAGAATACGCTTAAAACGGCGAATAAATCTTTGCTGGAGTATAAAGAATGATGAAATACTGTTCTTTTTTAACGGATCATTTGCGATAAAACAAGCCAAATGCAACGTTTTGTTATTGTAATCGTAAGATTGTTCTGATCTGAAATTGTCCGAGACTTACCTACTTTCTTTACGAAACACCAATCGTTTATGTTATTATACGAAATGTTTCATCAAATATATTTTAACGCAATGAAAAAATAATGTTATAGGTCTACACTCATTGGAACTGACATTTAGAAAATTACAATTATATTTCAAACACTAATGGTTTTCTTTAGAAAGACGTTCCAGCTTTTTCACCCAAACAAAAATAATAATAATAATAATAATAATAATAATAATAATAATAATAATAATAATAATAATAATAATAATAATAATAATAATAATAACAACGACAACAACTTTGTGGCGAGACTCGGGTCATTAGGCCCGCTCTTCCCCCTAACCACGAAATGTAATTCCTTTTCATTTAAATGAAAAGTAGTCCAGATGTTTTATCGCTTGCTATTCTTAACCAGTTTTATTGAACGCTGTAAGCACTAAAATTTAATAACATCATAAAATTAATAGAATGAGCACTTAACCGCAGTCATTTGTTCATATTCATTGTACGAGTCGTAATCGATTGATTGATGATTCCGGGCGCGTCTACTTGCTATGGTCATTAGTAGAGTAAGTATAGTGTTTTCCTCGAGAGGTGGCTGTGATCCTTCCCGCTGGATGAGTGATTGATTGATTGATTGCGAGTGATTCAGGGTGCGTCAACTTCTAGGACAATTAGTACCGTAAGTGTAGTGCATTTTTTCTCGGGTGGTGGCGGTGGTCTTCACCAGCTGGCCGATGAGATACGGCGTCGACCAAACGTTGACTAGCGGGGTTTTCCCTCAACCAGGTATCTCCCTCTGGCGGGCTACCGCCCCAGCTGGGACAAGTTCTAAGCTCCCGACTGGTCTCCCGGCATGTGTGGTAGTGAGCATGGCACGTGTGGTAGTGTAGTGCAGCTTCTAGAACTCTCCTTCAGACAGCGACTGAATTCGACCTAGCTGACAAGCTAGTGTCGAAAATCTTGCCAATGTCGGGACTCGAACCTAGGACCTACCGATCAGATGAACTGCAGTGACATCTGTTGATGCACTGAGCCACCTCTCCCGGTTTTCTCGGTGGATGGGGAGTCCCGACACCGACCTACCGTCGGCAACCAGGTATTTCCCACCAGCCGGGCACCGGGACAAGCTCTGAACTCCGCCCGATCTCCGGGCATGTGGTGTTTAGTGCATGTAAGTGTAAGATTGGATAAGTAAGGTGTGAAGATAGGACACGGAAGAGGATGAAAATATCGCACGGGGTCTGTGGCTCCTTTGTTAGGGTACTGCACTAGAGTTAGCCTGGTATTGATCGAGAAACCACGGATAACTACCGATCAGAGCAGCCGGTCGCTAGAATTTTCCTCCAAACAGCAACTGAATTCGACTTAGCTATCTAGCTAGTGTCGAAAATCCTGCCGCCGTCTGGACTCGAACCAAGAACCTCCGGGTTCTGTTTTGATATGAGTTGATGCTCTGGGCCCCCTCTCCCGGTGACTTGTAATCGATCTTTTAAAAGCATTTTAAGATATATCTCAAATGTTCAATAGCATTGATTCTTGTGGCTTGAATGTTTTCTGCGTAAATTCAATTTCAGATCTGTAAATAATGTCATGCATTTTTTAAACATACTAGTCATTATTAAGTTATAACACTAACAGGAGGCAATATTTTCGATATGCCGCGCATTCCCACTACTTTTTATCCAGGAGCTTAGTTCCGAAAACCTATTAGTAGTGTTAAAATACTTTCCCCAATTTCAAAGCATACCTGTAATATTGGCGCGTTAATTAGCCTCAGAAATTGTTGATAGCTTCACATAACCTTCAGCCATTAATCTTCTGTCCATCAAGAGATAGTATTGGTTTAATGTGGTACATTTATCAATCTCTTGGGTTAACAGAAAGGTAGCGGTTACCTACATTGTCAGAAGCAGTAAGGAAATATGAAGTTATTTAAACCGAAATTGATAAAGTAAAATTAACCAGACCTGGGATATTGAATTTAATACGTAGACAAGTTGAAAAACTGTCCAAAATTTTGAAAAGTCGGACGTAAGATACTTTATTTAAAAAGTATAAGAAATTTTGCGAAATTCTTACTAAAGAAATAGATCTATTAAAGTATTATCGTTTTATGTTTATGTTCAATGTTCAAAATTATGCACTATGGGAGCGCCGCAGGGTAGTGGAAAGGGCAGTGGAATTCAGTGTTATAGGAATGAATAAAAAGAAAGAAGTTCAAAAGATAGAACGAAAAAATGCAATCATTTTCTTAGCCGAAGGTGCGATAGCACAAGGAATAAACGAATACTTTATCTATCTCGAGACAGGTGGCGGCGAGCTGTTGAAACAAGAAAGTAGTAGTAATTAACTTGAGAGTGAACACCAACAATGGCAGTGAGGGTCACGTTGCATACCAGACCTACACGAATTTTTTTCGTTTTACCGGTGACGGAAAATGAGGTGCAGAGATATATGGAATATTTAAAATACTCTTTCTCCTGGTTTTGATTCCCTTAATGTGGCAATTGTTAAAGAGTGTTTGGCACATGTTACATTTTTAATTAATTAATTAATTAATTACAGTTTCGGAACTTTTTCCGGAAAATAAAATTAAGTATTACTGTTGTTCCTATTCTTAAGAAGGGGAACCAATGAAGTTAGATAATTTCAATCTATTAGTTTCGTATCTGGTTTTTTTACAAATCGAAAACATAATCGAAAATATGATAATAAGGCTCGTTAAATATCTTAATATCAGGGCCACAAAATACGAGTTTTCCCGTCGGAAAACCGTCATTTTTGCCACAAAATTACAATACTTTCTCTGTACTACATAAGTAGTATGCAAGAAAGTAAAAACACGAAAAATATAGTAATATAACTTTTGCGCTGTTGGGCACGTAATGGAAACTAAATAAAGTTGACGGATTTGTACAATACTTAAGACGCCATCAACATCAAACAGTTAATTTGCTATTGTGTTGGATAGAGAATTGCTGCGCCAAAGTGCATCAAACAGAGAACAAAAGTGTAGAATTTTGTAGATTCAGCTATAATATATAGACGATCATGCAAGGTAAAAACACAACTTAGGCTACAATACAAGTTGGAATGATGTAGAACACGAAAATGGAACGTCGTGGGCCTTAAAATCCCTGCGTTTTGAGATACATGAATTATGTTTCTTGTCCGTAATATAAAAAAAGAAATATTTTTGACCCGTGCTTTAATTTGTTGAAATTTGGCACTTCTGCTTACCCGCCATTGCATAGATTGCATCTACAAACACAAGAAAATTGCGAAATTTATGTAAAATTAACTTCACTATTTTATATTCTGGAAGTTCTTCTGCTGGTTTATTAACGCTTAACAATATTGGTGTACAGCCAAGCACAGTACCTGACGTAATGAATTAATTAATTCAGATCCTGTTCGTTCGACGTTATTTTGAATAAGTAAGTGGCTACTTTGACATTAACACAATAATTAACTAAATGAAGAATGAGCGCACGGCTTCAACATGTAAAAAATGTTTAAAATTATATAAATGTTTATAATCAGTTCTGCGTTGACATTACAATGGATTATGTATTGCATACTCTTATATTAATAAGAAGGGAAAATATGTTAGGTTGATTGCTTATTTAGAATTCGTATTTTAATGTTCACGACACTCGCTGCGGTGTGACTTCCCAGTATAACTCTTCCCCTAGAATTCATCTTCATAAGTACACATAAGCAATTATTTACCCCGGCTTCAACTTGTGACGTGAACAGTGTTGTTGGGAGCCTCATTGGAGAAGCGCCCAGTTTCTAGAAACACGAGCGGAGGCACCATCAACTCAAGTGTTACCTTCGCGCCGGTTCCGACAGATACAAGCCCCACTACTCCCGAAACGGCGCCGCGCCCTGGCAGTCCTTGGGCGAGGCCTCGCGGCGACGGCGCCGCCACCGCCGCCGCCACCATCGCCGCCGCCACCATCGCCGCCACCGCCAATGCCGCCACCTCCACCGCCGCCGCCGCCACCTCCACCGCCGTCTCCACTATCGCTTCTACCGCCAACGTCGTCACATCCACCACCGCCTCCACCATCGCCTCCACCTCCAACGCCGCCACATCCACCGCCACATCCACCGCCGCCTCCACCGCCGTCTCCACCATCGCCTCCACCGCCGCCACCTCCACCGCCGTTTCCACCATCGCCTCCACCGCCAACGCCGCTGCCGCCGCCGCCGCTACCGCCACCGCCTTCGCCGCCAACGCGGCCGCCGCCGCCGCCGCCGCCGCCGCCGCCGCCGCCGCCGCCGTCGCCGCCGCCGGCACTGCCACCATCGCCACCGCCACCACTGCCGCCTCCACCGCCGCTACCGCCGCCGATACTGCCCCGCCGCCGTCGTCGCCACCGTCGCCGTCGCCACTGCCACCGCCGCCACTGCCACCGCCGCAGTCGCCGCCGCCGCCGCCGCCGCTGGCGCCGCCGCCCGCGCCACTCCGTGCGCGATGCGCGGCGCGGCGCCTGGGAAGGGCGGAGCCCCGCGGCCTGTGTAACGCGATCAACGGCTCGTGTGTGGCGTGGCGGAGCTGGCACAGGGCGATAGCGCGTCGCCTCGCTACCCCTTCCCCCCTTCCCCCCTTCCCCAGCCAGCTGCCACCCAGCCATCTCCGACCCCGAGCCGTGGCCATGACCGTCACCATCAACACCCTCAACCTCACCCCTTCTACCGGCCTTCGCACTACCTTCATCTCACGCCCGCTCCTTTTCCACTCCCGTTTCTGCCCCCGACCCCGCTCCCATCCGGCCGCCACCCGCGTTTCCGACACCCCCGCCATGCTCGCACCTTGACACCCGCCTCCCGTTTCCGACTCCCCGGTTCTCGGTTCCGCCACCCCCTTCCCTCCCTTCCACCACTTTCCATATGGTGGCGATGTAACGGTTAGCGTATCGGACTGTTATACTCAAGCTCGCGGGTTCGAAGCCGTGGATTTTTAAGGGCGAAAAAATCCTTCGTACGCCTTCCTTCGGAGGGGAAGTAAAGCCGGCTGTCCCATGTAGTAGATTTACTGTATGTAAAAGATCCTCAAGCCTAAATGAAGCTTCTGAGCTAAATTCAAATTGCCTGTTTCGTCGCACAAGTAATACTTTCTTTCTCCCCATGTGGGTGAAAGGAGCGTAACAAAATTTGCGTGGAAGACGGAAGGGCAGGCCTCATCGCCTGAGTTTCGCCACGCAAAGTAAGGCATTCATTCATTCATTCGTTTTCCGACCATCCCCACCCCACCCCGCTCCGCTCCCGGCCCCCACCAACGCCCCTTCACCGCCACCACCATCATTGCCACCACCCACCCGGAAACCACGGCAATAACGGTGCTTGTGCCCGCCTCCGATACCTTTGCCTCCACCTCCTCCTCCGTCGGCTTCGTCGCCACCGACCTCCTCCCCCCTCACCGCGCCGCGACGCCTGGGGCGTCTCCGCGCAAGACGGATGCCCATCTGCGCCCTGGCAGTCGTTTGCACGGCGCTGCCATCTTCGCCGCGAGGCGTCGGGATGAAAAGCAATGACTAAGGACGCGTGAAACGAGAGGCCCTTGTTCCTCGCGCCTCCAGTCGTAACGCCGGCAGCCCCCCGACTGTCGCGATCCGACGGCGGTCCGCAGTGGCTGATCCCCAAAGCGTCGTGGGAGCTCCTGCGTTGATGATAACGGTGTTCCTTAAACGCCCAAACAGCATAGTTAGTGTCCCAAATGCTCACAATGAACAAAGCAAGAGTTATGTCGCGAGAATTTCCTTCGCAATCAACGCTGGAGATGCAGCGGCAGTAGAAACAATAACAATTGTCTTAGAATAGTCCATCTGAATTTGATACGGTGATTAAATCCAAGCAAGTTTTGTAAATTAAAATTCATGAGTAAGAATATTGGATAAAACTCAAATTGGAAGCGATGAAGTACAGAAATGACAGTCATGAAAAATAAGTTTTTTGAAAAATCAAGAATATTTTACACGAAAATGGGAATTCATAATTAGTTGCAATGCCGCTACTACGCCGATATTACATACTAATTTCCAGTGCGCACAGATCTCGAAAGATATCTATGTAGCATCTGGCATTGTGAAAAGTGGCTATGGTGTTGTTAGATCCTCAGGAAATCGAGAGAAATACAACAATAAAACAGTGTTAATTTCCAATTAATATTGCCAATATTTGATGGAGTTATTCCGCCTATTCGTATATTGCGCGTACAGAGTGATTTCTCATATTTAGTGTGTCAATTCTTATGACACAGTTGACATCATGCGATGGCAAAACTCCAAGGAAGAGACCGCCATTAAATATTATGTATTCATATGTTGCGTTATGGAACAGCAATTTTTGTGACATCGCTGGTACGTAGAAAACTTTTGTACTGTCAAAATACTACACTATGTTATTGCAAAATTCGCAAAGACTGTTTTTGTTAAAATATTTGATTTATTTCAGTGTTATGCGAGTGTGCAGTGTTGTTCTTTAGTTGTATGTGGGCTTTGAATAACCATTTTATGTGGTGTTTCTTGTAGCATTTTTGCTGATGAAAGCCACTAAGATACTACCGTATGTATTTTGAAATATTACCGATTAAGTAATGAATTGGGAACAAAGACAATCACAAATGCAATAAACTATTACGCACATTAAAAGAAGTCTTTATTAAAAATGAAACATTTCACAAAAAATACACATTTATAAAACAATATTTATAACTTAAAAGTCCAATTCTTTGAACGTTCTTCCATCGTTCAGTAAAATTATTTAATAGTTTTATATGAATTAAGATGTACACTACAATTATAGACTCACCATGTACTTCTGTTATGTAAAATCTTCCTTAATGTTGGAAAACAAAGAAGGTTATTTCATGATTAACTTGGCTATCCGGGAGACGCCGCGTCCAGGGCACAGGTGCCCTGGACGCGGCGTCTCCCGGATAGCCAAGTTAATCATGACTCCGGCCACGGAAGCCTACGCTCTCAAGGTTATTTCAGTTTTGTATTGACGGCTTTTCTATATGGTTACATTTATTTGAAAAATTCACCATTTACATGAACTCATTAAGTTTTTGTATAGTACGCTTTAGTTCTCTTTCTATTCAATTGCGTTCGGCCTTGGGCAATCTTCAAATGTCACAACCATAACGGGAATGTTCTACAAATTTTATTTAAAGAAAGATGAAATAGTTCGCTCAATTTCGTAAGATGTCCCAATATTTTAGATTTTTACGATTCTTATTGTTTCTTATTAGCCTTTTTGTTCTCACATGTCTCATTTTGTTAAATAATATTTTCAGCATTTTTTTCTCGCGAGTAAATATTTTCATTAGCACTAATGCTATTTCGTTTTTTTGTTTTAACAGGAAATCCCTATTAATAGCTCTTTTTCATAAATGCGGATGTAAAATGCGGACTTTTTAGTGTAATATGTAAAATGTATATGTAAATTGTAAATATAATGTAAAGTGAGTTGTAACTGAGAATTACATTCACTTACCCACATCAGACTATTAATTGTGACCATATTCCAGAACATTCTCGACTTTACCTCTCAGGCAGAATACAATTCCTAATTCGGAAAATGTGCATGTTGTTTTGCGCAAAGCTTCAACAAAGCGGTTTGCTGATCGATTAATTCGTTGCAAAATATTTACACACAGAAATTTACTTTCGTTTTAACTCTCACTTCGGCCAAACACGCGCTCAATCGTTTCATCATTGCCGAAAGACCAATATAAAGCTGGTTTAAATGTAAACTTTTGAAATACGCAATGAAGGAGTGAAAAAGAATGTAAATACGTTGGATAAAAAGTAATGCGAATGTTGCAATAGCTTATAACCGGTGAATCGGCGTGCTGCCATCTATCGTGACAAAAGCAAAAACTATTAGACGAGTGTGTGCAGCGATCTGGAACACTACCCTACTGCGGTGTTAAATCGTTGAACTTCTTAGCAAAAGTGGGAGCGCCCTAATGTCATGTTTGCACAGGTCAAGCAACGATTGTGGCACAAAATTGAAGTGGCACGAGGTCGGAGTAAGCAAGAATGTTTTTAGGGACTGCGTGAAGAATGTGGAGACGCAGAGTTTCCATACTTCACAGTCGCACAAGGGGCAGTTCAGATTAGGCAGAGATGATGTGAAGGATACAGAGGGTTATCCTTCTTGCAGAACTATTGTGCTACGTGGAGAACTCTTGTGCCGCTGGCAATGGGAGATTCTGAAACATCCACCTTACTCATCGGATGTGAGTCCCTGTGATTATGATCTCTTCAGCAAAATAAACCCAGAGACCTCTGCGATAAACCCAGAGAAGAAATTAGTCAGGATATAGAGCAGTCAATATGGGAACAGAAATAGATGCGTTACCGGTATAACCACGCCTTCCTAACATTTGACAAAAGGTCATTAATAACGGAAGCGATTATATTGAAGGTGTGTAAATGTAAATACCTCTGTCAATGAAGTCTTTTCGGAGAAAAAAACATTTCACATTACATTTTATCCAACCCTTGTATTTGATAACCAGCATTTATTTGACTTTATGTGAGGATGTGTATACCGAGGATAAACCTTATACACCAGTTCACTTTTTCAAAAATAATGTATTCTTTTCTTTATTTATGGTTAAGTTCTTTGTAATTATTCCGTTTTAGTTACAGTATTGATCATTCTTTCCTCAATTAGAACAAAATGTTACCATATGATGACTACGGCATTTTACTACTCAAAGAAATCAAGAAAATATTACATCAGTAAGATCTCGTCAATAACAATCAAACTTTTCCGAAAGCCACCTACCCTCAAAGACGATCCTACAAACCCTGCTAAAACGACATTGTGAGTAGTGCGTGTAAAATTTCAAAATACTATCCAGAAATTTACTTGTTTGCTCAACCAAAGGAAAAAAATCCATTTAAAATTCAATGATGATTAAGATGCTTAAAAAATATGTTTTTATTGTTTTTGAAGAGGTACCTCTCTTTAATTTACGCCGTTACACATTCTTCATTCGTCATTAGTGTTCTTATATATTTACGCTGTTGATTCTGTTTGGACTCTGAAATCTAGAGTTATTTCAATGCTCTCTCTTTTGCTATAAAACAAGTTATCGCTGTGGTGGCAAGGAAGCCGTGTAAGGTTTGCGGTAGTCTGGTGGTCTAAACAGGCCCTGAACATACTAAATGTGACTAAAGTATTTATACTGGGAATTCTGTGTCATTAGAGAGTCTATGCAGATAAAGAACGACTATTAAACGTGAGAATAAAGTGTCATTGGCCAGCGATTTTTATGCATTTGAAAAAGTAATACTGATGCTTTTGGATGGCTATATAATGAACGATAATTGTATATTAGACTGTGTTTGCAATGTAGAATTGATATGATGTTTCATTTATCGAAAATCATTCTTGACCAGAACCAACAAAGCATTGAATTTTCTTAAAATGCAGAATTATCTAAGCAGGTTGTTTATTTATCATCACACTTCATTAGAAAAGCTCACTTTATTAGGAACTAGTACAAAAATGTATTCATTATTTCTCTACATTATCCGGCAATTTATTTAACGTGACAGCAGCAGGGTTCTTCGATTAGCTACAGGTGCTTAGTCCTTCCTCGATCTCTGGTCGGACGACAGAGGCGCTTGCATAGCAGCGGTTTACGTTAATGTAATATCTTGTCCTCGATGGTGAACGGGACATTAATTTGTATTAGGAGCCAATGCTTCCCTTCGCTCGAGAGAGCAGAGGAGAGCGGCGCGGTGGCCCTCGCCGCCACCGTCACCGCCCTTGTAGCCTGGGTCGCCCGGCGCCCGGCGCCCGCCCCGGCGCCTAAAGCCCGGCGACAGCAGGCGGAGGGGCGGAGCGAGAGCGCGGGCGGACGACGGCGAAGGCGACAGAGCGCGCGGCGGACAGGGAGACGGAGTGAGGGTTCAACTGAGGCGACAGGTGGTCGTGCTAGCCCCGCGATCGAACAGGCGGCTCAGCGGCTGGCCGGGACGCGGCGGTGCGCCCCCGCCCCCCTGCGCTGCCCCGGCCGCCGCCCTCGCCCCCGCCCCCCGCCCGGCACACGCCCCACACCCCAGAGCTCTGCCCGCGCCCACGCCCGCGCCCACGCCCGCGCCCGCGCCCGCGCCCACGCCCACGCCCACGCCCACGCCCACGCCCACGCCCACGCCCACGCGCGCCCACGCCCACGCCCACGCCCACGCCCACGCCCACGCCCACGCTCACGCTCACGCCCACGCTCACGCTCAACGCACGCCTTGCGCGCGACCAACGCCGCGCCCCACACACGCCCGCCCACGGACCGTCCACGCCCAACCCAAACTGAACTCCCGACCCACACACGCCCACCCCCCACGAATCAGACGCCTTCCCAGCCCCTCACCTGCCACTGCTACCGCCCTCTCCCATGCTCAATCCACGCTCCTCCCACGCCCGACCCTCGCTCAACCCCCGCCCCCTCACACGTCGTCCGCAGCCCTCGCCCCTGCCGTCGCCCCGCCCACGCCCGCCCACGCCCCGCCCACGCCCCCGCACACGCCCGCCCGCACGCCCCGCACATTCCCCGCACACGCCCCGCACACGCCCCGCACACGCCCCGCACACGCCCCGCACATTCCCCGCACATTCCCCGCACACTCCCCGCACATTCCCCGCACACTCCCCGCACAAACCCCGCCCCCTCGTCCCCGTCCTCACCCCCGCTCTGCTCCTGCCCAGGCTGCCACCAACCCCACGCCCCACACACGTCGTGCTCACTCCTCACCTTCTCACAACTCGAGCTCAACCCCCCCGATCCACGTCCCCGTCCTTGCCCCCTCCCCTCCTCTGGCTCACTTGTCCTCACCCTGTCCGTGCTCCCATACTCATCCTCACCGATGGCTCCACCTTCGCCTCTAGTGCAATCGCCTTCGCACACGCCCCTCCCACGCCCCTCCCGCCCTCCGCCCTCACACGCCCTCCACGCCCCTCACTCCCCTCCACGCCCTCCACGCCCCACGCCCCTCACGCCCTCACGCCTCCCACGCCCCTCCACGCCCTCCCACGCCCTCCGCCCACTCCACGCCCTCCACGCCCCTCCACGCCCCTCCACGCCCTCCACGCCCTCCGCCCCTCCACGCCCCTCCCACGCCCTCCCCCATGCCCTCCACACCCTCCACGCCCTCACGCCACTCCGCCACTCCACGCCACTCCGCCACTCCACGCCACTCCCACGCCACTCCACGCCCTCCGCCCCTCCTACACCCTTCCACGCTCCTCTCTCCGCTCCTCTCACCATCCACCTCTCCCTGCGCCTCTCTCAGGCCCCTCTCCAGGCCCCTCTCGGGCCCCTCTCCGGGCCCCTCTCGGGCCCCTCTCGGGCCCCTCTCGAGGCCTCTCCAGGCCCCTCTCCGGGCCTCTCGGGCCCCTCTCGGGCCCCTCTCAGGCCCTCTCAGGCCCCTCTCAGGCCCCTCTCAGGCCCCTCTCAGGCCCCTCTCAGGCCCCTCTCAGGCCCCTCTCAGGCCCCTCTCAGGCCCCTCTCAGGCCCCTCTCGCGCCCCTCTCACGACCCATCCCACCCCAATCGTCGTCCCCGTCCCGACTCACGACTTCGCCCCGTCGATGCACCCGTCCTCAACTCCACAATCTCCTCCACCGTCGCCACCGCCTGCGCTCCCGCCTTCGCTCTTTCATCAACTCTCATCCTCTTCATCCAACCGCCCATGCACCAGCCCTTTCCCCTGCCGTCGTTCGTCGCCCACATCCTCGCTTCTCCCCTTCCTCCACGGGGTTGCCTGCAAATCCTGCGCGTCCACCGTATAAATATGGATCAGCCTAAATTAGTTTAATTGCCATCGATCGATTAACCCGATTGGTTGGGTAACATGACTCGGGGGGCCTCTCTCTCGTTCCGAACTGCCTGGCGAAGCCGTCGGCTACAAGGCCGCTGGGGGAAGGCAAGGGCAACGGACGCGAGGCCGGAGGCCAGTGCGGGGCCGAGGAAGATTGCAAATGGTGGGAGCAACGCGGTTGCGGCGGGGAGTCGAAATTTAGAAGGAAACGAAATCGAACACCATCATTATTTATGATATTTCCAGACGCGTCAACTACTACGCTCATTAGTATCGTAAGTGTAGTGCATTATTCATACCCGAATGTGATGGTGTTCCCCCCTCTCTGCAACGTCACATCCGGCGGCGACATAATAAAGACGTGCGGGGATTCCCCCTCCAGTTACAGCCAATCGAGGCGCACACCTGTGGAGACCAGTTCGAAACTCCTCTCTGGTCCCTCAACATGCACGGTAATGATTTGCTTGTGAGTGTGCTTATGTGTGTGTGTATGTGTGTGTGTGTGTGTGAAAGAGGAGATGAGGGGACAAGAATGGGGCAAGAAAGATCGCGCTCCGTATCCTGTTTATTATAGAATTGATCTGGCAATCGCCTGGCATTGACTGGAGAAACCACAGAAACTCGCGATCAGAGCATTCGACTGCCAGAATTCTCCTCCAGTGGTTGAATCCAAAAATCAATGCGGGAAACGACGGGCTCAGTGAGCGGGTTGGTGGATGTGGGGTGATCCGACGAAGGCAGTGCCATGACGAGTGCGCGTTGGCGCAGGGCGGAAGGGGCCACGGGGAGTTCCGGGGGTGGGCGTGGCAGCGGGGCCTGCGCGGGCGTCTGAACAGCGATGAAGAGCCCGGGGCAACGGAGGGGCCAGGCTCGCGAAGACCTAATCCTGCCAAGCCCCGGACACCGCCCTGCGCCGCGCGAGCCCGAGGGCCTCGGAGGGCACGCAGCGCCCCGGGGGCGGAGAGCGCACGCGCGCCGCCCCCGTAAATACGCCCGCCCCGACGCCCCCGGGCGGAAGTGCGCCCCGCCCCCGGGTCCACCCCGCCCGGCCCCGCCTCGGCTGAGGCTCGCTCCCCTCCTGAATCCGCCCCGCCCCACCCCACTCCCGTAAATACGCCCACCCCGACGCCCCCGGGCGGATAGGAGCCCGAATCCCCGGATCCCGCTCCGCCCGGCCCCACCCGGCCCTACCCGGCCCAACCCGGCTCCGCCCACCCCTGGCTCCGCCCACCCCTGTCCGACCCTGCCTGGCCCCACCCCGGCTCCGCCCCGGCTCCGCCCCGGCTCCGCCCCGGCTCCGCCCCGGCTCCGCCCCGGCTCCGCCCCGCCTCGCCCAATACCGCTCTCGTCCCGACGCCCCCGGGCGGATGTGCGCCCCGCCCCCCGGGTCCACCCCACCCGGCCCCGCCTCGGTTCAGGCTCGCTGCCCTCCTGAATCCGACCCGCCCCGCCCCACTCCCGTATATACGCCCGTTCTGACACCCCCGGGCGGATGGGAGCCCGGCTCCCTGGATCCGCCCGCTTCGCCCTCAACCGTCCCGCCTGCCCCCGCCCGCCCCCGTCCACCCCGTCCACCCCGCCCGCCCCCGCCCGCCCCGTCCGCCCCCGTCCGCCCCGCCCCCGTCCGGCCCGTCCGCCCCATCACCGTCACCGCCCCGCCCGGCCCCGCCACGGCTCCGCCCCACCTTGCCCAGCTCCGCTCTCGTCCCGACGCCCCTGTGCGGCTGTGCGCCCCACCCCCTGGGTCCACTCCACCCGGCACCGCCCCGGCTCTACCCCGCATCGCTCCTGGCTCCGCCCCCACCCCACCCCGCCCCAATCCCAAAGACACCCGTTCCATCGCCCCTGGGTGGATGTGCGCCCGGAGCTCTTCTCACCCCTTCCTCGCCCATCTCCAGCCCGCCCCTGCCTCCGCCCTCGCCTTCGCCCCCGCCTCCGCCTCCTCCTCCCGCCCCCCGCCTCCACCCGCCTCCGCCCCCGCATCCGCCCCCGCATCCGCCCCCGCATCTACCCCCGCATCTACCCCCGCATCTACCTCCGCATCTACCTCCGCATCTACCCCCGCATCTACCCCCGCATCTACCCCCGCATCTACCCCCGCATCTACCCCCGCATCTACCTCCGCATCTACCTCCGCATCCGCCCCCGCATCTACCCCCGCATCTACCCCCGCATCTACCTCCGCATCTACCTCCGCATCCGCCCCCGCATCTACCCCCGCATCTACCCCCGCATCTACCTCCGCATCTACCCCCGCATCTACCCCCGCATCTACCCCCGCATCTACCCCCGCATCTACCCCCGCATCCGCCCCCGCATCCGCCCCGCCCCTGTCTCCGCCCACCCCCCACTCCGGCCGGCCACGCCCCACTCCACCCCGATACCAGCCCACCCACCCGGCTCAAACCCAAGCCCCCGCCCACGCCCCCGCCCTCGCTCACTTGCCCCGCCCACGCCCCCGCCCTCGCTCACCTGCCCCGTCCTGCCCGAGCCCTCCCGCCCCCCCCGCATCACGACCCGCACCCTCATTCTGGACCTCTCAGGCCGTCCCGCCCACGTGCACTCGCTCTCGGATTCTCATCTCGCCCATTCCCCGCCCATCTCCAGCCCGCACCCGCCTCCGTCCCGCCCCGCATACCGCATCCACCCCGCCTCCGTCCCCGCCCCCGCATTCGTCCCCGCCCCCGCCTCCGTCTCCGCCCCCGCCCCCTCCGCCCCTGTACGGCCACGCCCCACTCTGCCCCGACTCCAACCCACCCCGCCCGGCTCAGCCCGGCCAAGCCTCCACCCATGCACCTGCCCTCCTTCCCGTCCTGCTCGAGCACCGCCCCGCACCGTCCCGCCTCGCTCCGTCCTGACCCACCCCCGCTTCACGACCCGCACCCTCATTCTGGACCCCTCAGGCCGTGCCGCCCACGCGCGCTCTCTCCCGGATGCCCCTTCCTTTACGAGCCCCTCGCGCCGTCGGTTCGTGGAAGCCGGCGGCGGCTGGAAACGCTGTCAGCTCCAATCTGCTTCGTGGCGCAAACGAGTTTGTCAGATTATTATTGGCTCCCGGCGGCGTTTGCTTCAGGAACCGCCTCCCGATCGCCGCTCCCTACAACAGCGTTAATGCGAGGAAGGGGGGATCGTTGCCATGAAAGACGTTCCACCGGATTCTTCCGGCGATCTGCGAAAGTGCTCCGCTTTGGTTATTTCTCCCTCTCTTTTTTGTTGTTCCAAGATATACGAGACTGAGAAATGTGATTCCGAATGAAGAGATTCCGAAAGACGCCATTCAGAAAGCTGTGATTCCCAATTATGTGATACCAAAAGATGTGGAAAGTCTGGTTTAATTGAGTCATTCCCAAGTTAGTTTTTTGGCTCATCAGCCACTTCCTCAAATGCTGTTTATCTTTACTATTAACAACTGTCGCTCTATTTCGACCATTCCATAAATTGTTGCTTAAATGCCTCTTTGCTGAGGATCTAAATGGATGTGTACCATCCAAATTAAACAAAGAATTAACACTTAAAACCACTTACATTGCCTGAAAATTTAATATTTTATTTAATTTCTATTGCAGCCATTAAAAATAAAATATCTTGCACAAATTGTTAATTAAGCTAATAATTTTTGGGCGTGTTTTAGAGAAACATTTCTCTACAATTCTGTAGAAACTTTGTAGACAGTTATTAATCGAACGCGAATAACCACTTTTTAAAACACAAATATTCACGTTCCTCATCTTAACACAAGCGGATACCATTTAACCGCCATACAAATAAAATTGTTGCTTAGATGCCACGTCGTTAAGAGCTGAATGAGAGTTTATCATCCACATTAAATAAAGAATTAACGCTTTCGTAATTACAGATAATGTTTCCAGGACAATAAGACTGCTCTCTGTGAAATAGGCTTTAACTTGATGACGGAAATTCACACACAAGATTGACGACTCGAGAAGGGAGATGCCATCACTGAAACTGGCATTACGATTTTACCGCATTACAGTCGGAATTAGCACCATCGGATTCCGATCTGCTCGGCTCGTTAAAGGGCGCAATTCATGGAAAGCAGTTTGTATCTGACGATGATGTAATCAGCGCTGTGGTGACGTGAATATGGTTGGCACTGATTGGTACCGATCGGGCATCCATTTTTTGTAGTGCGCCCTTTGCAGCGACACATCTGTGATATTAGTCTCGGGATTAGTTTAAAAAAGATGACATGTTCTGAAAAATATTTTTGAGTACCATAAGTTCTGCTCAGAATAATATTTTTTGGAAATTGTGTTATTGAAATGAGTATGATTTTAGAAACTGAAAATAATTCGGCCTGTTTTAAATTATATTTATAATTTTAATAGGATGTGCAGATCAAGGCCCACTACTCCCATGGTGAGAGGATTAGCGTAACAAATTGAACATTGCGCTCTCCGCCATATTGTAGGCAAATGTGGGAGCGGTCATTTAACTGTGTGTCTTAAGGCTCTTTTCGCGGGATATTACGGATTCAAAACTTCGAAAATCACATTGTTATTGTTCCCATACACTATGATAAATAAATTACGAAAAATTAAATGTGTTTTAAAAATAACGTAATTGGAAATACTTCGAATGTTTTGATTTTCAATTCACCGAAGATAATTTCATAATTCTTGCATCTTTTGTTGCCATCCGTAGCTAATACATAGTTTCTTTTTCTGAAGGAGAGATTCAAATTATTATTTAAAGTGAAAATGATTTAAGTAATGACTGGCACACAAAAATCTTCATCCTCAAGAATACTATGAAAAGACCAAAACTCATGTAATCTCTCTTATAATTTTTACTTTCTCATATACGGACGTATATACGTTGTATAGGGAAAGTTATGTAATGCGGCAGTTATGTAAAAGCGGTGATTTGGGGGCAGAAAAACTCGTACTGTTGGGGTCCGCAGGAAAGGTGGATAAATTCTGTTCTAAACTGTAGTAAATTACTCCTTTTAACACGTTATGTAGTCAGATTTTTAATAATAGGAACAAGTTTTCAAATTAATAAAATATTTTGGGTATATATAACGAATATATTTTCTTATTCCGTGTGCAGGTATGCTAGGACCAAAATAAAGTATACGTTTCAATTAGATAAAAATGCTCATGTTACTAAATGAAACATGTTCAAAATATCATTTGGGTTATTAAAAGTTGCTTCTTGCAACCCTAATGCTTCTTTATATTGGCCTTGAGGTCACAGAACCATGAAACTCTCATTATATATTTTTATTGATGCATAAATAATATTTGTAAAGTAAGATAAAATCACTTTAAATTACTAATTTACATGGGAAATACCCACAACTCTCGTCGCGTACGGACACAACACGCCTGTCAGCACCTGCGAGGGAACTAGTTGCCTACAATATGGCAGCCTTCAATTTGTAACGATACACTAGCGCTACATCTGCATCTTGGTAATACTATCTAATATCTTTGGTACAGATGGGCCAAAAGTCACTACCCATTAATGTGAGTTATTTATTCAAGTTATTTATTCTCATCATTTATAGTACATTGTTTTCCTTGTGCATCTCCAAAAACGATCTGAAACACTCAAACTTATTTCTTTACAGTTTTGGATACGAATCGATAATCTGAAAAAGTATTATGAATGGCATGGCTTAGACCCTTGAATGTGGTTGGATTTGAAGCATACACCATATCTGTAATCATTCCCCAAAATGAAAAATCCATGGGAGTGAGATCAGGTGATCTGCCAAGACTTTTTATTCTCTCGCAAATTATTAACGCATAATCGCCTTTGTACAATATTTGAATATAAAAAATTCTTCCTTTTTTCACAATAAATCAACAACATGGACACAACATATGTTTGCGGATGAATTCTCTCTTTAAATTATTTAGCTGTGCACTCTAGTGTGTCAGCGAGTAACTATCACAATATGACAGGCGGAAAATTAATTTCATGCAAGATTAAAACCATAATGGAGTAGAAATAATTATGGGTAGTGACTTTTGGCCCACCCAGTATTATTAATATACTGAATATTTAATATCTTTGTTTTGTGTATTTAATTTTTTTGGCATGGTTTTTTACGATATTCTTCTTAAATTGTTCGAGTTCAGCCAAGTGGTGCTCAAAAAGGGAAAATTGCGGAAAGTCTTGGAGTATGATCAATGCTGTAAAATTTTCGAACATGTGTTCTGTCGGGAAACACAGTTTTCAAGAAAACCCTTGAAAAGAAACAAAGTTCGTTTTTCGTAAACGGCGACCCTACATGAAAAAAGAAGAAAAAATTATGTTTTCTTAGTGGCTTTTACTTTTACTTAATGAAAGTTTGTTTTCCAATCAACAGCTTAACTATAAGAGAACACTGATTTTTGTAATTGCGAATCTAAATAATTTTGTAAATTATAATGTGAAATTTTCCGCTTTATAAATGTATCTCTAGAACTATCAATTTCGTAAATGTTGATTTTATATGAAATGAAAAGGGATAACATTGACCACATTTTACACATTTGAAGTTTTTTAATTAATCAACGGTTACATTACTATCGTCTGTTGAACTCGACTGAAAAAATCACGAGAATACGAGAATGGCAATTTGCTTATAGCCTCTCCTATACTTACCTCCTTTTCGTCATTTACATGCATTGGAGTTGCCTGAAAGTAAATACGACGGTTATTGAATTATTGTATACTAATTGAATGTGGCGTCGCCGATGCTGTAGAGTATTTTAAAAGTATTTTCATTCGTTGAAAATTTCTAAATATCATGCATAGCTTTGTTCAAATAAATTCTTCTAGTATCAGGCATTGGACATACCAATGAATCGTAGTAGCTGATAATGTTATACTCGGTTCAAAAATTCTCAACACCCAATGGCAATGTATTTTACCTCCATATGGGATATGAACTCGTAATATTGCAATTTCAAAATTGTTATCTCCGTAAAAAAATACTTGCAAGTATGTATGATGCGAATAGCTAGAATTATCACAGTTACATTTTGTAAGCTTTTTTTTGCTAATATCCACAAAAACGCATATAAACGATAACCTGTAAGCTGTTCTTTACCGTTATTCACTAATTCTAATGTATTTCATTCTCATTTTGTTCCAAAAATTCTGTCGCAAAATCATATACAATTACATTTGATTCTTCCCCGGATTTGCTTAACACTCCCATACTTTTGTCCCTTAATTTTTGAAGAGATTAAAACTCCAAAAATTCAGAACTAATTTGTGTTGACTTCTACTTCTGTATTTGCTATATTAATCATTTTAGGAGAATCTATATAAACATTAAAATACTGTTTTGTACGTTCATGTGAATAAAGTGAAAATTAAATTTAATAAAAATAAGTCGTTAGTCACATTCATTTGAAACTCGGTATTTGCACGCTTAAGAAAGTAAATGTGAGAAGTCGAACGTAAGAAGGTAAATGTGCTTTCATTCTCTAGCATTAAAGTTCTGGTTTTCTCCGTATTCACTTGACGTTCTTCAAATACAATAAGTTCCTAGCTATTGCTGTACGTAGGTTTTTACAAATTTATTATTAAGAATACGGTAATGCTGATGAAATACTTCAAAGTAACATGATTATTGACAATTCTGCCGCGCGATTCATGTATAGCACTTAGAGGTAGCAACAATCAGTGTTGCACTTCTCGTGCAAGAACATTATGGCATCACGGAGCGAAAATTGCCTCTGAAACTGGAGTTTAATAAAAGTCACTTATATTGTATATTGTATATTGTGTATATATATATATATATATATATATATATATATATATATATATATATATATATATATATTGTCCCGGCGCGGGTTTAATTCCTTGTCTCCTCACTAAGATCGCAGCGCTAAAACACGTTTTTGGAAATCGCATAGAATCTTCTGAGCGGATATGAAAACAAATTATCAGTTCCCCATCAGGGGACCGATAATGTCGTCGAATGGCACCATCGATGTCTCGATTGGTGGACGGGAGGTGTTCTAATCGAGAGTGACGAACGCTCGCATGAACAATCGCAGTTAGTCAAATACTATATAAAGATTAGAATTGCAAAAACAAAGTTGGTATATGTTGGTATAAGTATATGTTGGTATAAGTTGGTATATATAGTATTGATTAAGCAAAGGAAATAATGTAATAAAGGAAAATTAATATTTTGGAAGCCGATGGACCATATCTTTATTGACGCTTCCTTTTATTTGAAGGTTCTGAATTTTCATCGCCATTTGCTACATAGAAAGGCCCAAATGTATTAGGAGTTTTTATATCTGTGTTGTACATTTTTAATAATTTGTATAGTTCAATACCTTGTGGAAAGTACTGATGCTCTTACTTTGGTTCGATGGCTGAGATGGATCCATCTCTTTCTTCACCTCCAGCTTGTTGTTGAATTCTAGTTTGCCCACAAATCGACTCTTATCAGGAAGGACTGTCATGTTGTCGCAACTCTTCTCGCAATTGAAGCACATGATAGAGCATTTAAGCTCTACCTGCTTGCAGTAACATCCTTTGTATTTTTTTGCATATTTGCACGAAAAAAGTTTCAATAAATCTGGTGAGTATAAGTTAACAATTTGTGCTCAGCACTTGGATATTTTTTGTTCATTCCGTACTCTTCTAGATTTTTTCGACGAGTCAGTAATGGACTGGATGGTAGACTCCTGCAGCGTATTGCTTTTCTGCAGTTGTAGTTGGTGATAGTTCAGCAAGTTTGCATTGAAGGCAGTTTTGATGTAGAATATGTATCTTTTCCTTAAGTGAATTCACATGATTCCCACAGTAGCCTGTAGTGAAACGAAAAAACGTCCACAAGAATCTACAAAAATTTTCTATGCTGCATTGTAGTTTTTAAATCCTTTTATAATTTGGGAAAGATTATGGTTCCTGATTTGAGTATGAAGAAACTAAGTTTTCCCTTACTTGAACTATTCAGAGGTGGTATTGCAATCTATCGTTTCACATTATTGGCAATTGTTTCACCTACTGCACCAACTGGAGAAAATGTAGCTGGAAAACCTTTACATATTTCAGATTCAAGAAAATAAAATTCATTGCTATAGAAACTGTTATGTTTAGAAAAAACACTCACTTTCCAAACAACAAGTTTATTACACAGTAGCGGACATATTTCCATAGAAACGGAAATATTTACAAGAAAATGGAAATATTTACAATAGCGGTCAGAGAATCCTTTTGCCTAATGCACACTCTAACAAAACAACAGTTACTCCTATCTACGTCTCCCGCTCAGTCTGCTCCGTCTCTGGCGGCGCTGCCTTATCAAGCAGCCGGCGCCGTAGCCTCGCTTCACGGCCACCGGCTCGCCGGCTAGCTGTTAATTTCTCATTGGCCGGGCGTCTTTGCCGGTCTGATGCCCAGCCGCCACCCGCCGCCGCTGCCGCCTCGCGCCGCTTTAGGCGGGATCTTCAACTTTGTCGCACAGCCGCAACAGAAACCTTTCAAAATTACTAAGACATTCACATTCTCACCAAACAATCTCGCTCTCGTTTGTGTTCATGATCACGATATCTGCGTCTTTCATAATTGGTTTCCATGTTATCCTTCGTGATGAAAACTTTGTATTAAGCTTTGCTACTAATCGACATTTGTTATTCGGGGCAGCAAAGCAATCTCCTTTAAGTGTCTTGGGCATCATTGTGTCGTCAAGAACTAAGTCATCTGAATCAAGATTTCTATAACTTTAAATTCGTTTTCAATTTTTGTTTAACCTTTTATGTCATTAAACGTTTTGAAAGTTTCCTTTATTTTCTACCATTTGACTCAACAATGAAGAGTAATCAATTGGCAAAAACTCATGTCATAAATCGTCGACTACTTCGAAAGACTATCCTCCTATCTTTCTAAAAATATAAAAAACTGTTTCGGACATAGAGAAGGAAATACAATGATCAAATAAAACGAAAGGGTGTAAATGGAATGTTTGAATTGTGCTATCGAAATTGGATCGTTATCGCAGCCACGGGCAAAAATGCTATCAGAAATTCGCTGACAGAAGCATGATAGCCTCGAAAGGAAATAACGTGAAAATTAACTGATAACTAAACTAATTGAAAAAATTCACACATTCAGACACACAATCCTGTTCCACCTCTTGGAAGAGCGATTGTACGAATGAAAATATTTTCTCGTGTAATATAGTCAATTTTTTCATAACAATTCTTGAGGTTACGTGGTCCTGGGTTCGAGTCCTGACGGCGGTAGGATTTTCGACACTAGCTTTTCAGGTAGGTCGAGTTCAGTTGCTGTCTGGAGGACAATTCTAGCGGCCGGCTGCTCTGATCGGTAGTTTACCGTGGTTTCTCCTATCAACAGGCGAATGCCGGAGCAGTACCCAACCAAACGGGCCACGGACCGCGCGCGATCTGTCCTTCCTCTTCCTTGTCCTATCCTCTCCTCTTACACACACACACACACACACACACACACACACACACTTGCACCAACATGCACTACACTACCACATATTCCGGGAGACCGGTCGGGAGCTTAGAGCTTGTCCCGGCTGGGGCGGTGCCCCGCTGGTGGGAGAGTTCTGGTTAGGGGGAAACCCCCAGTAGCCGACGGTAGGTCGGCGCCGGATCTCGCCATCCTGCGGGGAAAGATCACCGTCATCTCCCGAGAAAAAACATGCACTACACTAACGGGACTAATGACCAAAGCAGTTGACGCGCTCGGAAACGAAAAATCAATCAATCAATGATTGAGGTTACGTTTTGACTCGACGCGATTGCAAGAAGCAACTAGTGATTCTACAACAGCTCATGCCTCGCATTACTTCTGATTCTTGCAACTTTTGAAAATTCACAGAGTTTGACGAAATCGAACCCCGTGGTATATTAGAGCCGTTTTTAAGAAAAGGTTTTTAATTTTTTTTTCTTCAAGCAAACACGATGCGAAAACTACTCTTTAAAAATGTACATGATGTTATTAAAGATCCATTTCTTATAACATTTTATTAAATAAAAAGCTCTGTCATCAATATTGTAATTTGAGATTGTAATTTTTCTCGATGTTCAAAAATTCCCAAAAAGGGATCTACGCCGTATTTATAATCATGCTTCGAGCCAACCATGCTTGGAGAAAAACGTTTGAACGCGCTTTCGGAAAATAATCTTTTTAAAAAACATCTTATATTTCATCCAAAATTAGACAAGAGCTACTCAAATGTTTGAAAAATTGTACACGGCCTTTTTAAAGAGTAGGATTTTAAGAACCGATTCATTAAAAAAGAATCAAAAACTTTTGAGTAATTTCTGAAAAAATGTTGATCATGTAGTTAAGATTTCATGTGAAGTACACCCAAAAATCATAAAAATTCAAGGGGCCGCGTCATCAGTCAGATCGATCGGGAAATATAAATTTTGGTGAAAATCCTGCTCATGATTTTGCACTAGCGATGTTCTCTCACCGACGGACAGATGGAATGGACGGACGAACGGACGAAGGGGGAGACGGACAGACGTGTGGACAGACGTGCGGACAGACGTACGGACAGACGTACGGACAGACGTACGGACAGACGTACGGACAGACGTACGGACAGACGTACGGACAGACGTACGGACAGACGTACGGACACACGTACGGACACACGTACGGACACACGTACGGACACACGTACGGACACACGTACGGACACACGTACGGACAGACGTACGGACAGACGTACGGACAGACGTACGGACAGACGTACGGTCAGACGTACGGTCAGACGTAAGGTCAGACGTACGGACAGACGTACGGACAGACGTACGGACAGACGTACGAACAGACGTACGGACAGACGTACGGACAGACGTGCGGACAGACGTGCGGACAGACGTGCGGACAGACGTGCGGACAGACGTGCGGACAGGCGTGCGGACAGGCGTGCGGACAGGCGTGCGGACAGGCGTGCGGACAGGCGTGCGG
Source organism: Teleogryllus occipitalis (assembly GCA_011170035.1). Classification (NCBI taxonomy): domain Eukaryota; kingdom Metazoa; phylum Arthropoda; class Insecta; order Orthoptera; family Gryllidae; genus Teleogryllus; species Teleogryllus occipitalis. The sequence continues at coordinate 109,015 of BLKR01002776.1, forward strand.
ACAGACGGGCGGACAGACGGGCGGACAGACGGGCGGACAGACGGGCGGACAGACGGGCGGACAGACGGGCGGACAGACGGGCGGACAGACGGGCGGGCAGACGGGCGGGCAGACGGGCGGACAGACGGGCGGACAGACGGGCGGACAGACGGGCGGACAGACGGGCGGACAGACGGGCGGACAGACGGGTGGACAGACGGGCGGACAGACGGGCGGACAGACGGGCGGACAGATGGGCAGACAGACGGGCGGATAGACGGGCGGACAGACGGGCGGACAGACGGGCGGACAGACGGGCGGACAGACGGGCGGACAGACGGGCGGACAGACGGGCGGACAGGCGGGCGGACAGGCGTTTTCCCAATTTATCGTTATCTACTAGGACCACGAAATGTGGATTCTGACTACACAAAGGGTTAGCAGAATTTATTTGATATAAAAACGAGAAATATCCATTTATTCGGAATTAGAAATCCTCAAAACTATTTCTGTAAAAAATATGATTTTTTGCTTCAGAATTACAATACTTTCTTCAAACTATGTTAGTACGTATTATGCGAAAAAAATAAAAATAGATATATTGTTGGTAGTACTACAATGTTTAACAGTGTTCTGGGAGTAATTGAAGATGATGTTTCAATGATAGACGTTTCCGCATTAACTCGAATTATTTGGTTTGTGATATCTCCAATCAATCGAATTAATTAAAAATAAACAATATTTTGCATTTAAATTAAATTGACCCATATTGTAGATTTGCACGATTCGAAATGCCCGACCATACTTTTTTTGAGTGTCATGAATTATTAACTTTCCTGGACAGTTTGCACAAACCTTCATTCTCTCGGACAATAAAATTTTCTCATTATTCCATTTACCATTATTTATTCCATGTGAAAAGAACGTAATATGCTTGTCTGAGTGAGCACATTCACATCCGAATATTTTAATGACCTGCCATTTTCTACTCATTTTATGCACGGAGAACTCCTGAAGCGTTAAAAGCGTCCGTCCGTTCAAATTTTAGCAGCAAAGTTACAGAATGTCGCGTCCAACTAATGGCCGGATGACTGACCCCAGTTGGAGCTGGCAAACAACAAATGGTAGGAGCCGATGTGTGTCTGATATAATTACGATGCTCACAGCCCTGGGATCCTGTGAGTTTCAGACACATTTCAGCTACATAACAAAGCTATGTCAAAAATCTCATAGACATTAATGATACAAGTTTGGTATGAACTTCATAATGAAATGAATATCGCTTTTGCGCCACGATATATTGGTTGCGCGTCTCATAGACCAAAAGCAATGCCAGATTCATTTTGATGAGTGAAAAAAAAATTAAAAACTACAAACTATATATTTTTGTTTAAATAATAATGTTTCGAATAAAATACGTCCTATGAGTATACTTTATTGATTGATAAAATTTAGCCATATAATTTAATTTAAAATTTTGAATAGCAGATAATATTTATGAAACATTATTAACTTTTACAAATTTTATTCATATTCTGTGTTAACTGTTGGTCTTACACACTTATATCAATTGCTTATTGACTGTAAAGATGTTTAATACTCTCATCTAATGTTTAAAAAATATATGAAAGGAGATTTGACTCTAAAGAAAGCAATAACACTGAAATTATACGCCTGGAGGAGAATTCTAGCGGCCAGCTGCTCTGATCGGTAGTTTTCCGTGGTTTCTCCGATCAACACCGGGCAAATGCCGGAGCAGTATCCTAACAAACAGGCCGCGGACCGCGCGCGATATTGCCTTCCTCTTCCTTGTCCTATCCTCCCCGACACACACTAACATGCACTACACTACCACACATGCCGGAAGACCGGTCGGGGACTTAAAACTTGTCCGGGCTGGGGCGGTGCCCGCTGGTGGGAAATACATGGTTGGGGAAAACCACACTAGTCGTCGGTAGGTCGGCGCCGGATCCGGCCATCAAGCTGGGGAAGACCACCGCCTCCTCCCGAACAAAACCACGCACTACACTTACGGGAATAATGGCCATAGTAGTTTACTCAGCCGGAATCACTACCAATTAATCAATCTGACACTATAAAAGATAGTTAATTTTTATTTTAAAATAGTTGAGCTATTTTTTTCGCGTTGATATCACATGTGAGATCGTAAGATTTTGATATCAATGAAAAAATACTTGATTTTACATGTAAACATACATCCATCATATTTGACGTGCTATTTAGTGCACGTGTTAATTAACTACTCTGCAGAATTGTATACCTGGTTATGTTTGGTTATGAGTTACTACATAAAATATTCTGTATTGCTCATCAAAATCATGTACTCGTATTAAACAGGAAAATATTTCATCTATAGTTTAAAATATAAGTAATATTTTTGACACCGTTGTCATTCCCACCACACCTATCCTTCTTTACATGCCAGCACCCTGTCCCACCAGGCTCTTCCCTTCCCTTGACTGGCTTTTCTCTGTCCCGTTCAAACCCGTCCCAGAACGGCCTTGTCCCACCCCCTCTGCCACGTGCTGTTCTACCTCACCTATGCCCCTTCCGGCCCGTCAAACATAAGAGCACTGCGTTTTGCATATACAACTGCTTTCAGATATCTTATTGCTAAGTTGTTGTTTTGTTTTGTTTGTTTGTTTGTTTGTTTGTTTGTTTGTTTGTTTGTTTGTTTGTTTTCAAACTTTCTGGTAGTTTGAAAATGTTGCACTTTTCTATGTTTCGTGCTGGATTGTTGACATTTATTTTGTGTATTTAATGTAATTCGCCAATTTTTTATAGCATTTATTTTTTACTTCATTTTACTTTTTCATGTGATTTTTCTTTATTGTGTTGATTTTCTTCTTTATGCACATTATTTTTTCTACTAAGGTGTACAGTTGGTGCCACGATAAGTAAATATGATTATTTAAAGGTTAATACACTTTATTTGTTACACAAACAATTTAAAACTCTTGTACATACAAACGCATGTGCATGTAAAATCACATTCTTCCCTAAACTTTTTCAGCAACCTAAATATAAATGAAACAGTATAAATGAAACAATATAAATGAATTTTCCCCAATTTTGAAGTATATTTTACTTATATGGATGTAAAATATATATACAATTATATACTCTCGCATAATACAGCTGCTTTTGCTGTGGCATGCGACAAAATTCATTTGAAGGTCTGAAGATTTTGCGAAAAGTCACAACAGGCTCTGCTAATTGCTTGCATGAATTGGATACTTTCAGATTTAAAAGCACTTTAAGAGGCTTGCCATAAGTCCTCATTTTGGTTGATTATTCATGTGACGACGTCTTTTGGAAAACCTTTGCTGAGAAGCGGTTGATGAAGGGCGTGCGTTCCTGTAGGAGATTTGTTTACTTCACTGTCTCCACATTTTTTATCTAATGAATAATCCAGTAAATGAAATGCAAACTCGAGAGATTTCCGCAGTACTCTCATGAAATGAGAGCAGAACACAATTTCGTTACTCGCCACTCACAAACATTTGACGTCGCAGAACGGTCACACTTTTCGTAAGGTGTTGTTCTGAAGTGCTGTGGCCTCGGGCTACGTCGGCGCGAGTGATAAGTTGGACGTCACGCGAGCGCACGCAAGGCCCCAGGGCGCGGCCGCTGCGCTTTCGCTCTCTGGCGTGAACACGCCTCTCTCGCTCTTTCCTACTCTGCCCCGCTCCGCCTTGCTTCTCCCCGCTCTGCCACCCTCTGACCCCTTCCGCGCCGCTCTGCCCCACTCCACCTCGGTCCTCGTTGCTAGGCCTCGTTCCTCTCCGCTCTCCCTCTCACTGACCCGCTCCGCCCCGCACTGCTCCGCTCCTGCCTGCTCCGCTCCTGCCCTCTCTGCCCCGCTCCTCCCCGCTCTACCTCCCTCTCAACTGCTCCGCCCCGCTCTGACCTGTTCTTCCCCACTCCTTCCCGCTCCGCCTCCCGGTGTCCCGCTCCACCTTGCTTCTCCTCGCTGTCTCCTCCTGACCCGCTCCACCCCGCTCTGCCCTACTCCACCTTGCTCCTCCCCGCTCGGGCCCGCTCTGCCCCGCTCCTCCCCGCTCTGCCTCCATCTGACCCGCTCCGCCCCGCTCTGGCCCGTTCCTCCTCGCTCTGCGTCGCTCCTTCCCGCTCCGCCTCCCTCTGACCCGATTCGCCACGCTCTGCCCCCCCTCCACCTTGGTCCTTCCTGCTCTACACCGCTCCTTCCCGCTCTGTCTCCCCCTGATCTGCTCCGCCCCGCTCTGCCCCACTCCACCGTGCACCTCCCCGCTCTGCCCTGCTCCTCCCCGCTCGGCCCCGCTCTGCTCTGCTCCTCCCCGCTCGGCCCCACTCTGCCTCGATCCTCTCCGCTCTGCCTCCCACCGACCCGCTCCGCCTCCCTCTCTCCCGATCCGCCCCGCTCTGACCCGCCTCTTTCTGCCCCGCTCCGACCCGCTCTGCCTCTATCTTCCTCCCTCTGCCTCAATCTGCATCGCTCTGCCTGGCCCTATCCCACTCCACCTTGCTCCTCCCCGTCTCGCCCCGCTCCGCTCCACCCCGCTCGTCCGCCCTGCCCCTGCCCCATTCCTGTTCCACCACTCTCAAGCCACGTTTCCCTCTGCCCGCCCCGCCCCGCCCCGCCCCGCCCCATCCCGCCCCGCTGTTTTCCCTCGCCGCGCCGCCCACTTGCCTGTGGAGCTCTGCGCCCGCGCACACCCCCGCAACCCGACCGCGCGCACATCGTTAGGCGCCGCTAACAAGCTGTCCCTGGACCGCCCCTCCCCTCCCCCTGTCACTGCTGTCACTCTTCCGACGCCCGCTCCGTTTCGCCCACTTTTTTTTATGGTAGAGGACTTTTCTCTATCGCGGCGACAACTGCTAGCGGGTACGAATGTAAAAAACAAACAACATTCCAACTAAAAATTATTTTTCAAACATTAATTAAACGATACTTTAACAGTTTTGGTTTTAAATGTCAAGATTCTGACTTAATGTAGTCTTCGATTAGAACAAAAAGGAGGGATGGACCAGGACAACAGCGGCAACCTCTGTACTGGCTGGGAGGTGCTAGGATTCCAGTCCAGACACTGGCGGATTTTCAACTCTAGCTAAACAGCCAGGGAACAACATGCGCTGGGGAACAACACTGTCACCTCCTGGAACATAACATACGGTGCAATAAATGTACTAATTACCATAGCTATTGAAGTTCCCGGAAAAACAAAATATACAAACCATCGAGTCAGTTACATGTAATTCACAATCTTCGGAAATTTTATGCTCGTGACATGGACTACAATAAAAATATCTACCAAGTGTAATCTTCGCTTTCGTTAAATCAGGAGGACATTAAGATTGGGATTCGTTGGTACCCTGCCAAGCAACCTTTGCATTTCACAAATTTGGTAACACACTTCTACGTCTGGGACATAATTATTTCGTACAGTTCTTTAATCGTAGATGTCCCTGCTGACAAGAATACGTTTTGTTATTAACGAGTGTAGTGATATCAATTTATAGGGCTAAACATTTAGTTCTACTTCTTCGAGTAAAATACAAGGAAACGAATGCAGGTTTCCATTCAGGTGTCTATATTCTTGTCGTTCCATAATCGTTAGACTATAATCACGAGCCTTGATTGTAAATACTTATGCAAGTGCTTATCTTTGAGAACATTTTTTAACATAAAATACCTAGTCTTATTTTAGTCGGCAAAATAGGAAATCCCAAAATGCTTAGAAAAGTTATTACAATTACAGTAAATTTAGCCTTATAATTCTATTAATACCGTTGAAATTAAATTGGCGAAGATTTGTCAGCAATATGCGATGAAATGCTACATTATAGCTGATTTGTTGCGAGTTTTTGTTAGATTAGTTTCAATCTTTCAACTAGTTTTCGGTAACAAATCAAAATAACATACAGATTTCTCGAAACTGTTAGAATACTTATAGATGGAGATATTTCCTCTCGTTAAGTCTTTGTGCACCTTTAAAATCTAAATCCCTGATTTCAATTGTACCAATTTTCAATATTTAGTTTTTAATATTTTAATTCTAATGGGTTTAAATTCCCGGGAACATGTTTCCATGTATAATTTTACTTTTCTGTGTTATGTCACTCATTCGCGGGCGCTTGTGTTTTCCGTTAGAGAAAGAAGACAATTCTAATTAATTTTGCCACTTTGCATTTAGAAGCTGTGTATTAAATGAATGTCACTACAGTTACGAATTACTGCTACGAGTATCTGGTAATTTAAAAATGTTAGCAGTTCTGCTTGAGATACTTCACTTTTTTAATGACTGTCCTGGCATTAGCCTTTCGCCTAATTGACGTTCTGGGTATTTCCGAATATTTCGTTTTGAAATAATGCGCTAGAAACGCTAGTACTGTTCATTATATGAAGCATACGAATATATTGCTTCGTAAAGCAAGTTTATATCCCAGTTTTAAAATCGGTGCGTGTAGCTTTGCTGGTTATACTCTTTATTAATTTCTTTTTTCCAATGGTCGCAACAGTTCTTCGGGGCTAAAATTAATGTAAAAATGGAATATTGCATAAGTTTTACTACAGATCGAGGCCAGGCGTGCACATCAACATCAAAAACTTCCATTAAATTTTGCATGCAATATTTCCTTTTGACTGCGTTGACGTCAGAATTGAAATTACAAGAGCAATAAAAAGTCAGATCGGTCTTAGATAATACTGAACCCTATTTATTCCATGGTTCAAATGATCTTGTATTGTGGCTCGTTGGGTATGGTAATAACCTGCCCCATCAATATAAAATGCAAATAAATTTCAGTTCAAGTCACTTCTAAAAAAAGCAGAGTTTGTTTTTTGTGTTAATTGTGAGTTCTAAATACTGATGTTAAGCCATAAATAGCGGTTATGTTAGTAAATTCTCTGCAGCTTATAATACAAAAAAATAAATGTCAATTTACGAGGGCTTTTAAACATTCATTTATTATTCCTCGCGTGGTACCATTCGGTTAGGCTCGGTATTCAGTTCAATTCTTGTTAAAATTAGGCTCGGTATTCAGTTTTAAACGAGTTTTATTTCTCAAGCAATTGTACAAAGAAAATTGTATATGTTCTTACACAAAATTTCTTATAATGGGTTGTCTTACACAATTGCTATGATTAAATTGCTAATTTCTCAATTTCAAAAAAACTATAAATAAATTTAAATAAAATAGTTGAAATATAATATGCTACGTTTCAAGTTTTTTCAGAACAATCACAAACATTAGTATTTCGTTTTGAATCTTCTCTTATTTATGAAGTACCAACTTTTTGTGGATTGCTTTTCGCAAGTGTAATGCACTTGAGCTTCCAATCTACTCTAGAGTACCATGACGTGTTGATTTCCTCACTCAACTGAGGATTGGTTGAAATATTCTTTTTTTCCGGTTATTATTCAGAATGTTTCAATGGTTTTCTATGAGGCTCATGTTGAGGCTGTTCCACGTGAATGCAAGTACGCTAATATCTTAGTCTACGAGGGATTTTGTGATGATTTTAGCTTGATGGCAGGGTGCGCCGTTGCGTATGAACACAGCACAGGCCGGCATTAAACCAGGCAGCTATCTGTGACAAGATCTTTAGAAAGAAAATACAAAGTATTGTATCATTTCATCGTTGATTTCTATGATATTGTCTTTCTAACGACATGGAAGGCATTACGTCTCAAAACCTATGCGTAAGTTTCGTACAATCATGTGGGTGGTAAAATGTTTAAAAGATGTGCCTGCGCCTTGATAGTTGCACTCTGCAGGCTGGGAAATATGTACTCTTTAATTATCTATTTCCACATACAACATCCGTAACGATTTCTCGAGGTTCAATTGTATTCAAATTCGCAGTGAGTGACCATCATCACTAGTTATATTTCTACGCCGCAAAAACACCGGCTCGCGATCGTGCTTGTTACAGACTTAGAATTACTCGCTTGGAATTTTTGATATATCTTGGATTCAAATAATAATAATAATAATAATAATAATAATAATAATAATTAGTAATAATAATAATAATTAGTAATAATAATAATAATTAGTAATAATAATAATAATTAGTAATAATAATAATAATAATAATTAGTAATAATAATAAGTAGTAATTAGTAGTAATAATAAATATTAGTAATAATAATTAGTAATAATAATAATAATTAGTAATTCGTAAATACTCGTACTTCCTTCAGAAAAATACGGTTGTGCATGAAGCAATTTGTGCCACGGACAAGAATTTTACCCAATTGAACCTGCCTCAAGCGGACTCTGAGAGACCGTGTATCACCAAAAAAGATAGGTTGAGGGTCGTATTTATGAAGCTCTGCTAGCAGAGCTCTAGCCTGCCATCTGGGGGCTTGCTAGGAGGACAAGGGGCGACTGGAATTGGCTGGGGGGCCGTTCATAAATCGCAAAACCGAACACTGGCAGCCTGCTAGGCCTGGCAGGCCCCTGGCTGAGGTTTATAAATACGGCCTTGAGAGACTGGACCCAGAAACGTTTGCATGGTAGGCGCCATGCTGTGATCAAAGGTAACGCTGTGAACACGGGATTGTCAGTCCCCTGGCTAACAAAATCTGACCTCTTTGCTGAGACAGAAGGCTTCGTCATTTATATTCAGGACAAAGTAGCCTCCTCTCGCAGTTACCAAAGGTATGTGATTGGGGATATGAGTGTAGAGGGCAGCTGCTGCCTTTGCAATTAACCCGGCTAAACTCTCCAATGTAATGGGTGGGTGTTCTGCATTGGCACAAACAGAATACTTGAGTCGGCACAACGACATTACTGTGGTTGTCCATTAGCCCTGGCTGCAAAGTCCGAGATGGGAGAGAAAGAGCTTCCATACTACTAGTTCAAGCCGGATTCAGTTCTGGAGGCGAAACGGTGGAAGCCCTTATGAAATGTTGCAGTCACTTCTGATGGCAGGGTGGAAGCCAACAGACCTGACATAATATGGGTGGACAAGTGTTCACGGAAAGGAGTAGTCGACATAGCTACCCCTGTAAACCGAAATATATCTGCCTCCATTGCCGAGAAGAAGCGAAAATATCAGTACTTGGCTGTTGGACTAAGCGACATATGACAGCATCTGGTGAGGTAGTTCCTGTGGGCATCTTTGCAAATGGACTGGTATCTGAATAACTAACTTCATCGTCTGCAAGGGTTACCCTTAAGAACTGGCACATTGAAACTATGCAAAAGTCTGTTCTCCTGAGTACTGCACGTATCGTAAGTTTTGATTGATATAATTTCACTTGACTTCACCGTCGAATCCTGACCGCCGAGTTTGCAAGCGAAGCAGGCACCTTGGTTCTCCAAAGGTCCAGTGTTGGCTGTATGGCGGTACTTCGCTAGACGAGAGACTTGGGTAAATAATAATAATAAAAAATCCCATATGTATGCAGTAAATATGAGAAAAATATTTATAATAATCCTTAAAGAAGGAACATTGTTTGCTTGTCCTGAGCCGGACTTTGATGATGCAAAAGATAAAGTATAGGATTATGGTAAGCTTGGTAAAATTATGATTCTGTGAATTTATGGTATTTTTTAATATTGTAACTTTTTCTAAATATAAAGCAATTTTCTAATTTCTTAGTTTGGAAGGGCATGTAGTTCGTTATTTTAGGAGATTGCTTATTTCATATTGTTTGATTTCCTAAAGGAGATATGATGTCAATAAAATTTAATTAAATTTTCTCTAAGTGTATTACTATTACATTTTAGAGATTCAAAACTGAATTCATATATAACAAACTCCTATGTAAGAAAGAATTTTTGATAGGAAAAATAGTCAAAACAATGCTTATTAAATTTGATTACTCAATATCATGAATTTATTCATATTATCGAATAAATACCTTCACGATGAAAAGAAACTGAAGTATTATGAACTGAGAAGGAAGTTTGTGGGAGTCAAAGGAATCGCCTCACGATCGCGCATGTGACGAAAAACGCGAGTGCACGAAGGTTAAGCTTGTTGTACTCTAAAATATCCGGAATCAGTGAGGTATCTACCATAATAGTAGGCTATCTATATATTTAAAAAAAATAAGGTATTTTGACATGGCTTCGTTTAGAGCATCTACTGAACCGATTGTAGTATTTTTTCCTTTAAATGAAAGAATTTGATCCCTAGATGTGTTATCATATATTATTTATGTTGATTCATCAGCATTTATGGTGTAAATTAATTAATTAAATAATTCTTTAATAGTACACTTATTAATAGTCAATTGTTTTTTTCCGAAGAGCGGCTGCTTCTTGGTGGCGCTACTGATGCTTTATTTTGATTGTTGAGATTTGTTTACAATTTGTCAAGGTTTTGTTTCAGTGTAATAATTACATCGTGGTGTTGATAGTTTGCATGTATTTGCTTTTGTGGTGTTATTGTAGAGAACATTCGAACAGTGAGTGTTGCTCGGTTGTACTGAAGAAATGAAGTTGTTCACAGGTTATGTCGAATTCCGAATCCTTGCCCACGCGCCCCAAAAGACGCAAACGTACATTAACTGGACGCAGGGAAAGAGAAAGTCAGCGTAGATGTCGTGATAGTGAGGTCATTTCGTTTTTTGTTGGGTCGTTGTCTATGAAATGTCAGTTTTGTTCCGCTTTGCACTTCCCATGTGAGAAAAATTCTGCAAACCAGTTTACTCTGTGTTGCTTAAATGGGAAAATAAGTTTACCTTCGAGCAATGTGCCAGAAGAAATCAAACAGTTGCTTATAGGAGATGATGACACATCAAAAAAAACTTTAGAAATAATAATCGTCAGTATAATAGTGCTCTTACTTTTGTGTAATTTGGTGCCTATATTACATTGCCACCTGGTCATGGGCCATACGTGTTTAAACATTTGGGAAATCCACATCACAGAATATCTTCGTTGTACCCTGAAGATCCAAAAAATGCAACGTATTGTAAACATTAGTGTGGGCACTTTATTTTACATTTATCTCAGATCTCTCCGTCAAATTTTGACGGGTTCTCACTAGTATCATTTTAATATGATTAGATAATTATATACCCCACTGATTCCGGATATTTTATCATGGATTACCACAAAATCTCCGCTGCCACCACATAATTTGTTGTATGCATTCTGATTCGATTGATTGGTTAGTGATACCGGGTACGTCAACTGCTAAGGTCATTAGTACCGTAGGTGTATTGCATGTTTTTTCCCTCGGGAGGTGGCAGTGATCTTCCCCTTCGGGATAGTGAGATCAGACGCCGACTTACCGTCGGCAAGCGAGTTTTTCCCAACCAGGTATTTCCCACCAGCCTAGTCTGGGCAAGCTCTAAGTTCCCGACTGGTCTCCTGCCATGTGTGGTGGTGTAGTGCATCTAAGTATAAGTGTGTGTAAGTAAGGGAGAGGAGAGGACAACGAAGAGAAAGGAAAGATAGCGCACGGTCCGTGGCCTGTTGGGTAAGGTCCTACTCTAGTATTCGCCTGGTGTTGATCGGAGAAACCACGGAAACCATTGATCAGAGCAGCCGACCGCTAGACTTCTCCTCCAGATGGTGCCTGTATTCGACCTAGCTACGTCGTTAGTGTCGAAAATCCTTCCACCGTTGGGAGTCGAACCCAAGAACCTCTCGGTCAGAGGCACTGCAGTGACATCAATTGATACTCTGAGTCTCCTAAGCCAGTCTTAAGTGCAACGTCATGCCAAATTGACGTGGAATATATCTGGATCATTAGTCATATATAGTGAAACACCATTGATGACTAAAATAGACTCTTTCATCCTTCGCACATCCTATGTTTCACGCCTCGGGCCATTCAACGGAATTCTTTGCAATTACAGATATATTTTTAACTTTCTTCAGAGGCATCGTGATTTTGTATCATCTCCTCAAAGAATTCATCTAATACTTCCTGGAAGAACACGTTCTCCATAATCAACCATCTTCATATTTAATTCTTTAGAAGTTGTTTTCTATTCTTCGGAGCTACTTTTTGTTTTCCGATGCCTCAAGGAGAGAGCGAAGATTCTCTGCCGCATTTTGCACTATCTTTTGTTATTTTTAGTTTTTTGTCTTTACGGTTCTGATTCTACTAGAGAATTTTTCAGTTAATGTAAGTTTCTTTGCAGTAAATCTTTGTGTATAGTTTCTTTCTTCCAGAAGAGTTTTAACAACTGCAACTTTTTGAGAGAAGGAGAGAGAATCTTGCTTTTTTTTCTATTTTCTACAGCTCACGTATACTTTTTTGAAACTTCGTAATTGCACGAAGACTGCACGATAGTAGAGTATTAAAATGATCTATCAAAATGTACAAAGTCGGTAAATACAATATTTTTGAACGGAGTGTCAGAACATCCGAACACGGAATGCTGTTTTGAAGAAAATAGCACCCAGGTGCTCTTCGAAGAAAATTTCGATATGATTGCTACCTATCTGTAATGCATTAGATTCAGAAAAGTTAAGTCATTAGAAAAATGACTTTGAGTGCTCTAGACGTCTGATATTAAATCACAAATTCAGAAGTAATAACTTTGCGAAACTAAACTTTCGAACGAATGTGCATAATAATCTCCTATCTGAGCAATGCAGCGCCTCTGACCGGGAAGTCCTAGGTTCGAGTCCTGACGGCAGCAGGATTTTCGACTCTAGCTTTTCAGCTAGGTCGAATTCAGTCGCTGTCTGGAGGAGAATTCTAGCGGCCGGCTGCTCTGATCGGTAGTTTTCCGTAGTTTTTCCGATCAGCCCCAGGCGAATGCCGGAGCAGTACCCTACCAAACGGGCCACGGAGCCCCTTGTCCTATTATCTCCCCCTACACACACCTTACACTAACATGCACTACACTACCACATATTCCGGGAGGCCGCTTGGGAGTTTAGAGCTTGTCCCGGCTGTGGCGGTGCCCCGCTGCAGCGGGATGGTGGGAAAGTTCTGGTTAGGGGGAAACCCCGCTAGCCGACGGTTGGCGCTGGATCTCGCCGTCCAGCAGGGGAAGACCACCGCCATCTCCCGAGAAAAGAGCATGCACTGCACTAACGGGACTAATGACCAAAGCAGTTGACGCGCCCGGAAACACGAAAAAATCAATCAATCTTCTCTCTGAGCATTATTCTAGAGGCTGCGGTGAGGTAGCTGCGAGGACGTAGGTGGGATCGGAAAGCAGATTTCGAGAGAGGGGTGTGGCGGACTTAGTTATGTGGGGCAGTGCCTCATTGCACGCGCGCCCCTCAGGATCACACGATCTCGCCGTGTCGCCGCACGGCGCCGTCAATGAGCTCCTGATCACTTCCAGGGCCGGCCGGCCGTCAAAGGAGGAGGCGGAGGACTTTGCGCGAGATGAGAACTCCGAGGCGAGTAAAGCCATCCCGGGTCCCGGCTCTACTAGAGGCTGAGTCGGCGGCGGTGGCGTGGTCGGGGGGCGGGGGCGGGGGTGGGGGCGGGGGAGGCGAGCGCCCTGCGCGGCCGGGGGCCGTGCGGAGGCGCTGGCGGGTATCGACCGGGCCGACCGCCTGCCGTCGCTCCCCGCCCCCGCCCCCGCCCCCCGCCCCCGCGTGCCCGAGGGCCGGGGCGAAGGCGAAGGCCGGGGCGAGGCGCTGGAGGAGGCGAGCGAAGCGGCCTGCTGGGGTAGAGGGCGTGTACTGCCGCGTGGGGTGGGGGTGGGGGGCGGGGGGCGTCCTTGCGCCGCGCAGCAGGCGATTAAGCCGCGGTGTCGCTCGGCGCCGCGCCGAGCAGCGCCCGACAGCGCCGCCGCCACCGCCGGCAGCTGGGGAAAGAAGCGCGCACGGTCCGAGGGGCGGGCGCCCTCGAACGCCTCTTGACCGGAGGGCCCTCGGTCTGCCTCCGCCCCCGCCGGCGCCGGCGCCATGCAGCGCCACTCACGCCCCCCCCACCACCACCACCGCCGTCGTCGTGACGTCTAACGACGCCCCTCAAGATCTTATTAACGTTGCGACGACGAGAACACGTGACGGAGCAGCCAGAGCTCCTCTTTTGTTTTATTTTTTGTTGTTGTTGCGCTCGAGGTTGCATTCGGTGTATAAAGTGTAAACAAAGCAGATTTACGTCGTGATTTCTTACAGATGTTGCCGTTTCAATCCCGATTCCATTCTCCCTTGATATGCTTCTTTTTTCTTCGCAGAATCACATTCTGCCGTCTGAGGAATAAGACCACCGCGGTACCTATTGCTTTACTCTGGACTTGCAAGTTCAAATTACCCGAAAATGGTGGATGTACGTGCTTATATTTATTGCTTTGTTTCGGGAATGCAAAAAGCTTATCTCCGATATCATAATTTAAACGAACATACCCAAATTCATAATTTTATAAATCTTCGGACACACAGTCATTGACGATTGTGTCCTGTCCTTTCTGGTCATGTCTTCCTGTCTGTCTGGGGTGTTTTGTCTAATGCAGCAATTCTAAACCGTTTTCCTCTCGCAATCATTTATATAATCATAATAAATTGATGAACACGTTGTGCAGTCATTGGTAGTAGTATCGAAAACAATTTTTTTTTAAATTTCTTTCCCATATTTCAAAATTTTTCTTAACGAGGAACTTAAAAATCGGAAGATATTAAAAAAGTTAAATAACAACTTAGTGCAGAAGAAAATGGGTACCAAATTGATAGAATCAAAGATAACATGCTAGTAAACTGCAATTATATTCTAGTGAATGAACAGATTTCAAAGCTTGTTCAACATCTCAATGTTTTTGATGATCAGTTAAGTTTCTGCATTTAACCGCTTTTCTGTACTTATAATTCTTTTTATATAAAGAACATACGTGCTTACTTTTAAGATTTAAAATTCCTCCATTACAGTGTTCTGACATCGTTGTAATGCTTACGAACACTTGGCTATCAAATATACTCGTATCAGAATCTCCTACTCTAACACCTCTTCGTCTATGCTCGCATTTCTCAGCAGACCGTCTGTCCGTATGTCGCTCTACCTCTCTGCCTCTCCGTGTATTTATATTTAACATCCGTGTGTGGCTCTTTTCTACCTCTTCATAACTAGAACATTTTATTAGTCTTCTCGGTACTTTTATACGTTTCAAATATGGCACAGTGTATTAGATAAAATCTGTTTGTTTTAAATACTTTACAGTGATCTCGTATTTTACTCATTTCTTTCAGAAACGGCTTTATGTAAATTGTGATACGATGAGTCAAAATGATTATGAAATTATTCAGGTTAAGAAATTCATTAAAACGTCTTGATATTTTAGAATGATGTTTATTGTTTTCTTTCTCCATGAACTCAATTTTTTGGGAGAGAATTCGTCATGCTTATACAATACACTGTAAGTTTATAACATTTCTTTTTAGAGAAATTTGTTATTTTTGAAATAGATAAGAACACAAATTGTTAGGTATCTCCCCTAGCGGGCTCCTACCCCACCCGAGACAAACTCTAAACTCCTGACTGATTTCTTGACTCGGGTAGAGTACGAAGTGTGTTTGAGTTAAGGAAGATGATAGGAGAAGGAAGAGAAAGAAAATATCGTGCGCGGTTTATGACCCTGTTGTTAGGGTACTGCACAATTTCCCCGTGGTTTGATTGGTGAAACCGCGGAAAACTACCGATTAGTACAGGCAGCCGCTAGAATTCTCATTCAGACAACGACGATTTCGACCTAGCTTTGTAGCTTGTGTCGAAAGTACGCCACTATCTGGGCCGATATCGTACTTCTTTCAAAAAAGAGACCGTGCAAAGACAGGGAACGCATCACACTGTAGGTGTACCTACAGTTGTGTTCAGGATAGGTGGGATCAGAACAGTGTTGGGTTCAGGATAGTGGTATTTAAGAGTCCTGCTGATTATTTGTGTAATTCATGAATATTTCTTCTTGCTAAATTCTGTTTGAATGCTTAGTTTCTCTGTACATCTTTAACTTATCGTAGCTTCAGTTTCGTAGAAATCTCTCCAAATATATTCCTTATACAGAATGATTCCCAATAAATGTTTCGTACTTATAGAGCATGTGAAGGTGGCGAAGATAATTACGTTTTGCAAAATATCACGTGCTGGGAAATCTCATATAACGAAGACATACACAGACAATAACATTTGTCCCTAATTGGTAGTCAACTACTGGTGCATTGACGTTTGGCACGTTTATGAAATATCTTTGACTGAACAGACTTTGACTGATTTTGACTGGTGTACTTTTTAGAACACCAAATCACGATGAATTGCCTACCAATTAAGGACTAATGTCACAAGTGTATCATTGTTTTATGAGATTTACCTCCATATGCTAATTGAAAATCAACCATAATTCGAAACATGCCCTAGAAATTTGTATTATTTATTTTTAAATACTACTCTGTACAGGTATTGTAAAGGCCTAATGGTGTAGTGTATTTTAAATTTTAATTTAAATAAAAAACCTTCAAACTTTGTGTCTGTTAAAAGAGAAATACATCAAGCATTTTTATTTTCTTACTTCGGAGTAGAGAGAAAGGTATGTAATGCTGCGTGAAACAGGGGAATTTTCGGCAGAAAACTCTCATCTTGGTAACAAAAAAGTGGATAAATCCAGTTGCTAAATTTAGAGACAAAAATCCTCTATCACATGGTGTAGCCAGAATGAATGTTTCGTAGCTCCTTCATACCGTAAAATCGAATGACGGCAAAACGTCTGTCCGTCCGTCTGTCTATGAACAACGTTAGCGGCTAAACCGTTCAGCTGATTTTCACCCCAAATGATATTCTCCAATCGATCTGGTTCAAGCAACGGTGCATGGAACTTGAAACTCATATTTTAATTTTGGAGGGTACTTTACATAAAGCCCCTGGGACATTTTCCAAATTTTCAAAAAAATGGCTCCATCGTTTTTTATTAAATTTTGTTGTTGGATAGTGTGAAGGACGTTTAAGAAAACAGTGTAGGTCTCATGTTCGTTAAAAACCCTGTATTTTCGAAAATTGCAAACGTTTTTGGAGTCTTCCTACAACTAAAATATTAAAGATTGAGAATTTTTCCCTTTGGGAATCTTCTCCTTAAAGACATGTTTTGAAATAAGTTCATACACAGTATTTCAAAAATTTGAGTACTTTTCGCGTAATTTTGTGTGAAAATACGGACGAGAAAGTACGTGCTGTTTTAGCTACACTAGTTATTATGAGATGGAAGCAAATACGAATATATTCCTAGATTCCAGTCTCATTTAATTTTGTTCATTATTCCTTTTGTTTATAATGAATCCATTGTATCACTCCTTTTTTCGGTATCGCTGTCAAGTCTTTCATTCATCTTTATTGAGTAGTTTGGGTTTAAAGGAACGAAAGAGGAGACTATTTCACACTCCGAAGTGTTTTTCTGAATGAGCGCTTATTCAGCTTTTCAGCCGCTAGCGAGTTCATGTGTCGCACGTTTTTGTGCCTAATGAGAACGACAATGGTCCACCGAAGTCGACAAGAACGCTTCAGTGGTAACTGAGTGGAGTGCCAGCCGCCACACAAGCAGGAGCACGGCAATTTCCTCTCGAGAGAGGACAAGAACGTGTGGAATTAGCTGTGCTCAGCGCCGTCGCTTGTAAAAGCAATTACCCATTTCCGTGTTTGCGAAAGCATTACATGGGCTGACTTGTTCTGTTGTGGCAACACCTTTGATCTTCTCGACTCATTTTTGAGTAATTTAAGAAAATGTAGTAGAAAACAAGCAAAATGAGATTTTGTATAAATTAGAATGCAATCTCGTAGCAGTTTCATAGAACTTAGTTAATCCCGGAAAAAACTGATTTACTTCAGCGCATTTTTTTAAATCCCGAAAGTGTGATATTGAAAGTGCCATAATGCTTGCACCACAGTTATTTTAGTTCTGTCGACTTAGAAAAACTTTGTTGTCTATTCTATTTCAGGTGAAAAACCAAGACAAATGTATAAAATCAATGACGAACAAATTAATTTTCTTCATTTTTCTCGATTCATATTATCTGATTATTTTGGACAAATAAGAGTTTGGATGAAATATTACATTCTTTCTTTAAGAGTTGTAGTTAGAAGTACTACTGTAATAAACTTCCGAAATGCACATTATTAAAAATATACGAATACATCAAACAGACTTTTGTATAAGATAAATTTTCAATTAAATTTAAAACTCAGTGAAAGTGCTTCCTTTGCAATATAATTTTTGTTTAAACTGATTAAGTTTCTCGTCAGGCTTTCAACCCTTTTAGACAGAATGCAAACTGAATCTCAATGGAAGAGAGAGGACGATGTTTTGGAGATCTGAAAATTCAACGTAGAAGAGACTTTTCATTATGATACGAACACGTCCATCAAAGAGATTCATTTCGAATTCAATTTGCACACAACTGAATATTTTCAAGCTATAGCCCAGACATTTGGCTTCTAACTCAATTGTTTTCCGCACAAAATTGTATTTCCCTCTTGACCCTTTATTGTGCTGAAATCAATTCAATTTTCTCTGCAAATATTTAGAACGTCAAACGTACCCTTCTTTTCGTGGAAACCAGTTTTTGATTCAATGTTAAGTGTCTAAACAATGGATTGGTGTACAGAAACAAAGAGATCAAGTAAGTAGGCAGATCTAAGTTTTAAAAAAAATTAGTGATATATAAATCGCATTTTTGGGAAGTCCAGTTGTATTTATTTGCTTGTACTTTGACCTACCGGTTCGTCATAGAAAGTGGTCACAAGAATGTAGACTATCTGTACATGTTCAAGAAAATATGGTCGAGTTGTTCTCTCACGATGTGCTGATTAAAATAAACTTGTGGTCTTCCGAATGTACTGTGATCAGCACGTACCTACACCAAATTTCCTTATTCTTTCTTTTTTCTTTTTTACTGCAGATCACGTTTGCTTGTAAGCTATTACTGTATCAGGAAAAACTCTTATTACAGGCCCTGGCAACGGAAAATGGATAAATTCAGATGCTAAATTTAGAAAAAATACTTTAACACGTGGTGTAGACCGATTCCGTGTTTTGTGGGTCCTTGATACCGAAAAATGGACTGACGGCAAATCATGTCTGTCCGTCCGTCTGTGAACAACGCTAGAGGTTGACACGTTCAGCGGATTTTATCCAAAATTGATATTCCCCAATCGATCTTACTGATGTCGTGGCACCTTGATGTTGAAACCAATATTTTAATGTTTGGGGGTATTTTACAAGAAGCCTCTGGGGCATTTTTAAAATTTTCAAAAAATGGTTTCATCAGTTTTGAGAAAATTTTGTTGTTGTATAGTGTTAAGCACATTTAAGAAAATAGTGTAGGTATTATGTTCGTTGAAAGCCCTGATTTTCCGAAAATTGCAAAAGTTCAAAAAAAATTTGGAGCCTTTCTACAACAAAAATATTAAAGATAAAAAGGTTTTCCTTAAATGAAATCTGTTTCTTAAAGATCGATTTTGAAATAAGTTCCTGAACAATTTTCCGAAAATATCAGTACTTTTTGCATAATTTTGAGCGAAAAACGGGCGAGGAAGTACTTACTGTTTTAGCACCAGTTTTGTTCTAGGCCAGATTGCGAATGTGTATCGTAAATAATATTTCTTCTTGTCTTAGGCGTTTTTATTTCGTCATTTCAAATTTTTCATCTCTTCTTGTGCCACTGTACCTTTTATCTAGTACTTCTCTAGCAGCTTTTGGTATGACTGTGTTTTAGTCTTCCCATTATTCATTTTCATTTAAGCTGATTGCTCTATGATCCAAGTGGTCCAGGAAGTGTTTGCAGAATGATTGCCTTTTACTTTCTTGTGTAATAATAGATTTTGAAATAGTGTTTCACGATGCTGTTAGGATTTGTATATTTTGTATCCATTTGGCGGGAATATTAATATGCACCACTACCATGAAGTGGTCTGAGAATATGTCAGAACTTATGTAGGCTTGTGTATCTGATAAAAGTGGAGCTAATTTATAATTTACTAAAATATATTCAATTATCGATTTCGTGCCTCGGTATGCTTATGTATATGATATTGTTTATGATTTTAATTCATTGTAGGTAACAAAATTAATTGGTATTTTTATGTTTTCATTCAGGATTCTTTCACTATTACTATTTATTTCCAATATTTTCATGAAAATATCCTGCTTTGATAATTTAGTATCTTTTGTTCTCAGAATTAAGATGTTTTTGCAATCATTAGAAAAACTTACTTTCTTCCACGTTCCCCTCTTCAGGTCCATATACCTCTAAGATTATCTGATGACCTCTAGAAACAATCCTAACACAATATCCAATTTTTTCGGAACACATTTTTACATATTTTGTATTATACTATATCTTTTTTCTACAATTTACATATTTTCCAAACTCTTTATTAGTCTATCAATTTTCTTCAAATTTATTTTGCAAAAAATTTAATGAATTTTGAAAAACAGTTCTTTTATTTGATATATTTTTTCTTCCACGTGTTAAGAATTGCGTGCTGACGACACGAGGTGATCCATGTGGAAACGCGGTCAGATGCACGCAAACTATTTGAGTTAGCCTCAGTCTCCAATGCGTTTATGTTGTGACAACTGTGCGTGAGCGCCGAGAATAGTAGTATCTTCAGGTGTGGAAAGTATCGGTGATGTCGTGTTTCTTGACCTTTAATTCCGATTTACGTGAGATATTGGTTGTTCGATATGTGTAGCATCACTACGAAGATAACGCTATAGAGACCGTTTGGCGTTCATTGAACTCCCAAGTTCCTACGACGGGTATAATTGCTCTCAAAGATAACTAGAGGTGCTACAGAATGGCACAGACTTTCTCGTAGTAAAGTTTTCTAATTTCTTTGGTGTGGTCTGGTAATGTACAGTCTTGCCCGTTCTTCTTGCCTGCTGCCATCTATGGCCAACCAAAGTACATTTTTTTGAAATTTTTTCATCTTTGCTATTTGCAAATAATAGAGCCGAAATATTAATTTAAGAATATTAAAGAAGGCTAAAATCTTGTTCCAAATAGCAATTTCCACTGAAAAATTTGAACCGGTTTAAAAAAAATGGCGTTAAACGTTACTGTAAACGCGAAATTTGAAGCGCTTTTTCACTGAAATCTATTAAACATCATTAGATTTATATCTAAAAAAATCATTTGAAGTCATTAAAGACTTACAAACATTTACAAATTCAATAATGTATTCACATTCATAGACATGTTCATATTAACGGCGTGAGAGATATTGAAACAAAATAGATTTGTGTAATTTTTGAAAAAACGAATGCACGTAAATGAACTTTACGTCATATTAAACAGTGCAATGAGCACTATCCATTGGGAAAATGTTAAGAAATAATTTGGAGCCGTTTTTGAGAAAATGGCGTTTGAGAGTTTCTGAAAATGCGAAATTTTGAGCTTATTTTAACAAAAAAATGTTGAGTTTTCGAGCAAGTTTATTTAACATTATTTAAAACACATGTACTTACAAATTTAATAACGTAAATAAATCGCCTCTAATGTAAATATTACCGACGTGAGAAGCAAGTCAAAAAAATTATTTTTGTACTTTTTGAAAAAGAAGATTATAACAATATGGCGATTCCGTCATCGTATAGGTTTTTTTGGTACTACCCCGACCAAAAATTTAAAGAAAAAATTTGGAGCCTTTTTGAGAAAATCTTTTGTTGGTACTTTTTTAAAACTGCAAATATTGCACACACTATTGCATGAAAATTACTAAAATTTTCAAAAAAATCTACATGACCTTAATGAAAGGACTTTTTGTGGACAACAGATTTCATTTGAAGAAAAACTCTAAATCTTCAATTTTATAGTTGTAGGAATACTATTAGTTTTCGAAAATTGAAAGCTAAGCGTGTATATCGGACGTATGACAACTTTATAAGTGTGTTTTACTCTATTCTTATGAGAAGTCTGAAGAAAAAATTTGGAGCATTTTTGAGAAAATTTTGAAAGTATCCGGGGGTCTTCATGTAATGAACCCCCACATTTTAAAGAATGTTTTTCAAAATTTCAAAGCTTCATCTAGAGCCAGATAGACAGGGGGTTCTTCATTTTGGAAAAAATCGTATGCATAGTTTAGGCGTTTGTGTTGTTCACGTATACCACACGGATGGACGGACGGTCGGTCGTTTTGCTTCCAATTAGTTTTTCGGCATCAAGGACCCACGAAACAGGAATTCTGGCTACACCACGTGTTAGAGGATTTTTCTCTTAATTTAGCAACTGGTTTTAGGCACTTTTTCGTTTGCAGAACCCGACAAAGAATTTTTTTCGCCGAAAATCCGCCGTTTTTTCGCGCAGCATTACATAACTTTTTCTATACTACGTATATTACTCTGTATATACGTACGTATACAAAAAGTAAAAATGGACCCTTAAAAATCAATCCAATATGCCGAGCAGTATTTATTTTTAAAACTAATTTAATAAATATTGAAATAAATTGATTTCAAATTCTGTAAATTTATTTGTTCGTAAACACTCAATGAACGAAAAAGTATTTTGATATTACATATTATATACCTCTTTAAATATTATCATTTTCATATATATTAATTGCACATATTTTATCGTTTCATTCTACACATTTTTCCGGGCTCTACTAATTATTCTAGTTTGTCGCTATCTCAAATATCTAAAATGGTAGTAAGATATCCTCCATTCCAATAACTTGGGTGGAAGTGATTGTTTTTCTAATTAAACGGTTAAATGAGACTATATTTCAGAAGTTTAACAAGTAACTCCATGAGAATTGTTAATTTTTCCAGGTAGTCTGCTTCCTAATTGACCTAGTTAATGTCTTCTTTAAATGGTACCACTAAAGCAATTTTGAAAGCGTGGTTAGCATCCAGTCTCGAGAAATGGGAAATTTCAAAGCCCCAAAAACTGGCGCCGTATAAAAATAACTGTGTAAAGTTGTCGACAATTACAATTACTCCTCTAATTGCTTACATTATATAGATTACCCTTTCGCAACATATAATACAAAATTGAATTATAATAACAAAAATATAAACTTTAATGAAGCACTGATTACACATTTAATAAGGTTTTCTTTTATTTATATAATACACACAAACACCCAAATTCGAATTTAGAAAGTTGTGAGATCAAATGAATTTAGAAATTTTTACTGAGTTTAGATTGTTTGCAGTTTTCGTTTCATTTTTTCCTTGATCACTCAATTGAACATTATAGAGAGCTGCTACTGAAAAAAACTGATTTTAAGATTGATTTCTCAGACGGACGGTTGTAACAGATTTTCAGTAAGATTCACTTAGTTTCAGTAAATGGAAGGGCAAACCACAATCACTCGTTTTGATGCTTCCTAAACATCAAAATGCTATAGATATGACGTTTCACCATCAGATCAAAGCTTTTGAAAACTCTCGGCTGTTCGGATGACTTCGAAGTCTGTGATGCCGTGGATTCGACGAAGAAGGTTTTCTTCTTAGACGGAATGCATTATTTATGATTAATTATAATTTTTGACATTACATACGTTATGCACATTATTAATTGCATTTCAGTCATGAAGAAGACGAGACGATCGTCAAAACGTGTATCATAATCTTTGACGCAGCTTCACCCGGACAGACGAGACACTAGCTTTCCAGCTAGGTCGAATTCAGTCGCTGTCTGGAGGAGAATTCTAGCGGCCGGCTGCTCTGATCGGTAGTTTTCCGTGGTTTCTCCGATCAACACCAGGCGAATGCCGGAGCGGTACCCTACCAAACGGGCCACGAACCACCCGCTATCTGTCCTTCCTTTTCCTTGTCCTATCCTCTCCACTTACAGACACACTAACATGCACTACACTATTACATACTCCGGGAGACCGGCCGGGAGTTTAGAGCTTGTTCCGGCTGGGGCGGTGCCCTGCTGGTGGGAGAGTCCTGGTTAGGGTGAAACCCCACTAGCCGACGGTAGGTCGGCGCCGGATTTCGCCATCCAGCGGAGGAAGATCACCGCCATCTCCCGAGAAAAGAACGTGCACTACACTAACGGGACTAATTTCCTAAGCCGTTGACGCGCCCGGAAACACGAAAAAATCAATCAATCAATCCGGACAGTCGAGAGCTTTCCCATGACCGGCAGCGGAAGTTTACAAAAATTAAATTGAACTCCATTTGGTTCAATGTCGTTATATCGATAAGATTGATAAGAAAATTTCCAAAGTATTTATTTTCAAAGGAATGTTTGAAGCGTACAAACTACCTTTGAAACGGATATGGGGTCGAGTTCCATTACTCACAGAAATCTGAAATAGAATCATGTATAACAGTCCAGAAATTTCCCTTTTTCTTTGAAACATCACCTTCTCTCCTTGGCACTTCAATGCAATGGAGATAAATGTGTTTAAAGTAAAATGTAATAAAGTAAAGAGGGAATTAAAAGATACTTTTTTCATCAATGATTCACTTAGTGTTGCCAAAGAGAACTGTTGCCAGACACGGGCCAATAAACTCAAGAAAAAGGGTCCAGAATCATGTGAGTGAACCACTTTGACCTTTTTAAACGTGTTATACGAACTAACGGCTATTTCTGAACATTCGCGCACTTACCGGATGGTTGTTTGCTGACGTCGTAGTTATTAAAGATACATGACGTCACATAAAATATATATTGCTTTATTAAAAACTACGTCGATCGGATCGGATCGGATATTGGCAAACGAAATTTAATGACTTCCCATATAAAATTAAGCATTAACGTGTAACATACGGGATATATCTTTCGCAGTTTTACATATCGTGTTGCCTCTTAAAAGTGCAATTCCCTTCCTGCCTCAGTCATTGCATGTGTTGAAAGTGATGATGTATTTTTAACAGTAAACATTTGACGGTAAATTTTTAATTTTTGTGTCGTATTTAACATTAAATGCTCATTTACGTAGTGAATTAATGTTTTAAGAGAAAAACCGTTACATGTGGTAAAAATGTTCTATTACTGACCTATATGGTCTTGTAATGTATAACGTGTGAAAAGAAATTATTCTCCCGTTCTTTTCAATTGTAGAGTTTTTAAAAATATTTTATTAAAATGGCTTGTGTAGATGACTTTTCTAATTTAATTACGCTCAGATTAATGTACTTACGCTTGAATTCATATATTTCCTCATTATTAGCAAATTAATGAAATAGGACCAGGTACATTTTCGGGGCGCCCGTTTCTTGTTTTGGTTTTGAGATTATTAAATTGTATAATTTTAATTGTATAATATGTATAATTAATTGTATAATCAAGTGTTAAAATGTATAATATTCCATTTAATATTTCGTTCGTGCTGCCACTAGCTGCTTCCCATATTTCGTGGATTCCTATAATTTGTCTTAAAATATCTCTACACAAAAATGAATGTATGTCCCTGATTTGCAAAAAAACCACCAATAATCCCAGCTTGATGAAATTCTTATATAAATACTTGATCTTCTAAGCAAGAATAATATTGTCTACTCGCGATTTAAAAAAAGAACACATCCACTCCCTATTACTCATCCCATAAAGTGAAATAAGTGCGCACTCTTTCTTTTTTCGCAAATATATCGAAAAGTGAGAAGAAATCCGCCATAGTGGATCCTTTTTCTAATAGTCCATACAATTTCTTCTAAATGCAATTTTTTTCATTCCAATTTGAATAATTATTCAATGCCAATAAATCGTGAATTTGAGTAACCTCACAAATCCACTTTTTTCGCTAAGCCGTTTCATTGCAAAAATATTTACATGTAATGAGATTTTTTCTTTTATTTTTTGTTTTCTTCCAGGGTTTTTTTCAGTTTCAGGGGATGCACATTTCGTTTATCCGCGCCGGGTACCCACTATGTTCTTCAAGAGAAAACTTATTAACTGGGCACTGATACATTTGCGGACTTCTCGGTCTATGGTGACCAGATTCACAAGGCCTCTCGCGACAACACACATACATACCGCCGTGGGGAGTGTAACTTAGGACCTCCCGGTCAGAGGACCGTAGCTCAGTGCATGAACTGATGTTCGAGTCCTGACGGCGGCAGGATTTTCGACACTAGCTTTTCAGCTAGGTCGAATTCAGTCGCTGTCTGGAGGAGAAGTCTAGCGGCCGGCTGCTCTGATCGGTAGTTTTCCGTGGTTTCTCCGAACAACACCAGGCAAATGCCGGAGCAGTACCCTAACAAACGGGCCACGAACCGCGCGCAATCTGTCCTTCCTCTTCCTTGTCCTATTCTCTCTCCTCACGCTTACACTAACATGCACTACACTACCACATATTCCGGGAGCTTAGAGCTTGTCCCGTCTGGGGTGGTGCCTCTCTGGTGGGAGAGTCCTGGTTAGGGGGAAACCCCACTAGCCGACGGTAGGTCGGCGCCGGATCTCGCCATCCGGCGGGAGATGATCATCGCCATCTCCCGAGAAAAAACATGCACTGCACTAACGGGACTAATGACCAAAGCAGTTGACGTGCCCGAAAACACGAAAAAATCAATAAAAAAAAGTCAGAGGCGCTGCATTGACATCAGTTGATGCACTGAGCTACCGCTCCCGGTGTTCCTGCAGCACGCATCGGCGTGCGCAGCCCGTGTGATGCGTTTGCGAGGGGACGGAGAAGACAAGGGCCACGCGCGGGCGTCGCCCGCCGCTGACGTGCGGGCAGCAGCAGCAGCCAGTTCCCGCACGTGACGTGACCTTACGTCGATAATGAAGGCGCGGGAGGCAGGGGGCGGGGCCGTGTGCACGTGGCGCCCGCATCGCCCTTGCGACGCCCCGGCCCCGCGGAAATGAGTGCACGTGCCATGTGCTCTTTGACGCCGCGTCGTGACGCACTACCACGCACGTTTCTAGAACACGCACGTCCTCAGAGGTGGCTGACGAGATGAAAGGAAGTCTCCGCGTGATAATTTGAAGCACCTTTGACCTCTCCCCGGGAAACTGGCCGTTGCTGTTAAACTGTATGTGAAAAGCTGTACTGTTGAACTGTACTGGAAAACTGTACTGATGTAAGAACTGTATGTTGTTTTGTGGAATTGTTGCTAGATTCGATAACATCTTTTTAATTAAATGAAATATGAACATGATGCAACATAATACTCTTTTCGTCAGAGTACAGACTTATGCGAGTGAGCAGCGGTGTTGAGCAAAATATGAAAGAAAAGCGTTTGGTAATATCTTTAGGTGGATGATTGATTATAATAAACATGTTAATTTCGGAACGTTAATCATGAAATAAATACATTTTTTCTTATGGGGTCTCTCAGTTACCTTCACTGATTTTCATACTCCTCTCAAATAAAATTTCGATGTAGCAGATGAGCCATATAAGGAGACGGGATAAGCCATCTCGTCGTCACAAATATATATTTATTTATTAATCCACAACCGTGCAAAGACCTAATTACTACAGGTATTACAAATAGTAATTAACAAAAATAAATACAAAACATCAGAGAAAAACAAAGTTAATGAATGATATTTAAACCAAAACAAAAATAATGCAAAATTGAAGGTAAAAATGAAGAAATAGTGTTTGAAACAGTCATACTCGATTAATAAAATATAATACACCAACGATAAGCAGTAACAGTATACTAGTGAGCAATAATAATTTATTTCATTCTTGAAGTTCCTTCCTAAGTTCAAGGTTGAGGAAGCGACCGACAAACGCCCCCGAACCGTTGCCCGTTGTTTTCGATGCTACTCCGACATCCGCCTGGAATGAATCAAAGGGAATCATCGCGGACCCAGCGTGGGTTACTACCTCACACTTCTTTTATTTTACCGGGAGGATAAATCCCCGAAGTTAACGCCAAGGCTTTTTGCCTTTATTCTGACTCCCCGCGGCCGATACGCACGCTTTGGTATCGCGCCGATACGTAGTTATCCCTCTCGAAAATCTCCCCGTCCAATCTCTGTTGCGTACGACCGCCCTACCAGCTCAGAGCTACTGATTTTCCAGTACCGGAGTCGAAAAAATTCGCCACTTACAATGCACCGGGACAAGTCCCTCCTCCCTGTCCCCAGAGTATCGGACCACTGCTACGGTGGACCCAAATGCCCGGGCTCTGAGCTCCAACTCGTGTCCTCACTGCGTCCATTTTGAAGGTATCGACGTGAGTACCGTAGGAACCAAGACAACCTGACAGCGGGCTTTAAGCTCACCGTCCGGAATTTTATAAGTGGGATCCGGAGCATTCCGAGGAAAGTCGTTTCCATAATCCCACCTAGGTCGACGCATTAGAGGCCCAACCGGTGGGTCACTGGACGAATCCGGCAACACAAGCATCACCTTCTCACTGCCTGCACCTTAAAGCTAACGACGGGTGTGATGCCAAGAAACTCAGGCACCGGGTGAACGACTCCGCCTCCACCTAGAACCTCAGGGCTTTCGACCGCCTGCCCCGCCTCGCGCCATGCGGAGCAGGGAATCACGAAAAGTTTGATCTGAACGCCGGAAATTAGACTTCTCATTCTGCTAGATCTAGGTATTTCGATGGTGTGTAAAGTGCCCTTCGGCCGGAACTCGAGTCTTCCGATTTACAAAGCTGTAGTGTCAGATTTACAACTATATACGCTGTCCCACCCACAGAAAATAGGTCAATAACTTAATAATTGCATACCACCATCAAATCGAATTAATAAATGTAACCTTATAAAGGCACATTATTTGAGTTATTTAGTGAACAGTAAGCAATTTTCCATTTTCGTACTTGAGATATAATTTATTGTTTTGTGACAGATTACAAAAGCAAACGTAATGTCTGATTACGAATATATTTTTGTGTAAAATGTACGTGTTTTTGGAACATTTTGGAGTTAATTTCTGATGGTTACAGTTTTTTTTAAGTTTCTGAGTATTACAGATTCGCTCTTTCTTCCTTTGATAATAATTTAATGGAATACTTTATTCTAAGAAACTCTTTAGAATTCTCGACAAGGAGTCGCAAAAATGCTTACATAAAAATTTACTTAGGACGTAGGTGGGTGGGCGGTTGTAGAGCACAAAGGCGCATTTTGCTTGTCGCAGCGCCTCTGCAAGGAGCTTTCGCTGCGCGCTGGCGACAGACCAGTAACAAGCGACTGAAATGAGGAACAAACGGGCGTTTCCGAGAAGCCTTCTGCCTGCGCTGGCGGGGATCTGCGTGAGCGGCGAGCGCAGCATTAGAGGAGAATCCGCCGCCTTAAAAGCGCGCTTCCCTCCCGATGCCTCGCCCCGCTGCCGTCTCCTCCGCCCACATCCGCCCACCGGGCCGGGCTGGGCCAGGCCGGGCTGCCCTTTCTCCATGTTCCGCCGCTTCTACCGCACCGCCCGCTCCGCCTCACCTGCCATTCTACTTCTCCGCTCCTTTTCCAGCAGTTTCTGCTTCGCTCCTGTTGTTCCGCTCCGTTCCTCCCGCTTCGCTCCGCTCCTCCCCGCCCGCTCCTCCCGCTCCGCTCCGCTCCCGCCGATCCGCTCCGCTCCTGCCGATCCGCCCGCTCCTGCCGATCAGCCCGCTCCTCCCGCTCCGCTCCGCTCCTCCCGCTCCGCTCCGCTCCTCCCGCTCCGCCCGCTCCTCCCGCTCCGCTCCGCTCCTCCCGCTCCGCTCCGCTCCTCCCGCTCCGCTCCGCTCCTCCCGCTCCGCCCGCTCCTCCCGCTCCGCTCCGCTCCTCCCGCTCCGCCTGCTCCTCCCGCTCCGCTCCGCTCCTCCCGCCCGCCTGATCCTTCTACTCCTCCGGGTTCCCGCTCCTCCCGGGGCTCTGCTCCGTTCCTCCCGCTCTGCTCCGTTCCTCCCGCCTGCCTGTTCCTCCTGCCCACCTGTTCCTCCCGCTCCACTCCGTTCCTCCCTGCCTCCAGTCCGTTCCTCCCGCCTCCACTCCGTTCCTCCCGCTCCACCTGCTTCTCCTGCCCACCTCGCTTCTCCTGCCCACCTGTTCCTCCCGCTCCACCTGTTCCTCCCGCTCCACTCCGTTCCTCCCGCTCCACTCCGTTCCTCTCGCTCCGCTCCAATCTGCTCCTCCCGCTCCACTCCGTTCCTCTCACTCCGCTCCAATCTGCTCCTCCCGCTCCACTCCGTTCCTCTCGCTCCGCTCCAATCTGCTCCTCCCGCTCCACTCCGTTCCTCCCGTTCCACTCCGCTCCTCCCGCTCCAATCTGCTCCTCCCGCTCCGCTCCACCGGCGCCGCTCCTCTCGCTCCGCTCCTCACGCATCACTCCGCTATTCCCAGGCCCCCTCAAGTCGCATCTAATACCGCAACTCCCACTCCGCACTTCTCGCTCCTCTTCCATCAAGCTCCGTTCCTTCCACTCTACTTCACTCCTTCCACACTCCCGCTACTCCGCTCCTGGCCCTCCCCGTTCTTCCCATGGCTCGCTTCTCGTCCCACTGCATTTTCTTCTCCACATTCTCTCCTTCTCATCTTTCCTGTTATGACGACTTTCGTCTTTTCTTGCTCTCCTTGCCCCACCCCTCGACGTCCCGCTCTTCGACGTCCCACCCCTCGACGTCCCACCCCTCGACGTCCCACCCCTCGACGTCCCACTCCTCGACATCCCACTCCTCGACGTCCCACTCCTCGACGTCCCACTCCTCGACGTCCCACTCCTCGACGTCCCACTCCTCGACGTCCCACTCCTCGACGTCCCACTCCTCGACGTCCCACTCCTCGATGTCCCACTCCTCGACGTCCCACTCCTCGACGTCTCACTCCTCGACATCCCACTCCTCAACGTCCCTCTTCGGAACGTCCCACTCCTCGATGTCCCACTCCTCGACGTGACGTCCCTCTCTTCAACGTCCCATTCCTCAATGTCCCACTCCTCAACGCCCCACTCCTCAACGTCCCACTCCTCAACATCCCACTCCTCAACATCCCATTCCTCAACATCCCACTCCTCAACGCCCCATTCCTCAACGCCCCACTCGCCCTCAACGTCACAGCCTCGCCTGTGGCTCTCTCGCCACATCTCCGCCTTTTCCACTTCCCGGTCGCCTGCCCGCCCTCGCGTTCTGACGCGTTCCCGGAGAAATTATGAAAATGCGCGCGACGGCCATTTAGCAAGCCCGCCCGCCCGCCCCGCGGCCGCACGTCGCCCTCAAGTCGCACCCAGGGCGCATTTCTTTCGTTTCTTTCTGCGGACGTCTCTTGAATTCTCGCCCAAGCCCTTTTTTCTCATGCAAATTCCACAGCTCATTTTTGTTTCTTCCTGCTTAATCCCGCTACAGTAGTAGTTTCCTTCCCTTCTCAAGTTTTTCTTCGCCCGTTTTCCTTCCTCTCGGCTTTATTTCTTTCGTCTTTCTAGCGTTTAATCTCGAGAGCGACGAGGAAATGTTAGGTGAACTCAGACGGCAGCTTCAAGCGCTTGTGACATTCTTTGGTACCAACGTTATGAAGTTCTCGAGGAAAGGAAAAGCAAATTTGATGTACGAGAGATAAAGTCGCGTAATGAAATTCCTCTGAGCTGAGAAGTCTGTGGTTTTGAAGGACACGTTATGAGGTCGAAACTGTTCAAAAATCTGCATCGTAAGTATTGAGAGAATCGATACCTCCAAGAGGTCACAATTTCACCAAAGGTCTTCTTTGTAGAATAAAACAGAATTCTTGCAAGAATTAAAAGAAACACAGGAATATTGCGACAAAGAAGTCGTCTTTTGAGAAATTATTTAATTTTGCTGATTAAAGCATGTGTAATTAATGTTTGCTTACTTTCATGTTCTGTCCGCACAATGTGTACTAGAGAAGGGATATTAATTTGAATTTAATTACTTTTCTGATAATAATGTTTGTTTTAATTTCCTTCAAAGTTATGTACAAAGTTGATTTTTTAAATAAATGCGTCTGCTGGATGACTCGTCTCTTGTAACGGTTAGAAATGTACTGATTTTTTTTGGAATACGGTGGTATTTTCAAAGCCGCATTGAAACATTAAACAGTAAATGAGCCTTACATTTGCTCTTTAAGGACAAAGAAGATTTTTTGGACATTGAGGAGTGGGACGTGGAAGAACGTGTTATTAATATGATAAATATTAAATACATTTGTGTGATATATGCTATTTGTTTTTATTTATTAAACTAAATTAATTAGAAAACCAGGCATACTTTTTATCTCACAGCATAAATACGAAATATTTTATGGTCACTTGGGTAGAATGACATCATGAAATCGGTCTGTTGCAGTTCTTTTTCTTTTAAGATTGAAAAAATATTCAAATATATTGCATACAAATATTGTTTCTAAATTACTTCTCACTCTTTTTTCATTGTCTTGTAATATATACAAAATTCTGTGGTCCTCCTGATTGTTATAGAGTTGATGCGACGGATTTTAGAATTCTAATTGGCGTGGATTCTAGATTTCTAGAGTCATTTATTTTTTGTTTAAAATGTTATTGCGTCAGTTTGTTGTTCTTTGTTGCACAACTCACTCTATTTAAAAAAACTCCATGTTGCTCCAAATATACTTAAATGATACGCTTTTAATTTTACATGAGCCCACAAAAATAATGACGTAATATAACAAATATTGGGCTGATAGATGGTAAAAATTAAATTTTTAATGCATTATTTGTTTCTGCAAAAGAAAGACATTGAATCTAGCAATTTCAGGTATTGTTAATTGGATATTTGTGGTTGAATGAACTACGCATCCATATCAATAAGTATTTCTTTCCTCTTTTCCTCGTGGGTATACTTGAAGGGTCAACTGTAAGGGTCAATTTCCAAAACAAATTTTCCGAATTACGATTCCTGCGCTTGATATTTATGGAAAAGATCCGGGGAGGGGTTTTATTACCAGAGGCCCCGCGCGGTTCTTGGCAGCCGAGAGTGCTCACCCCACGACAGGGCAGCTGCTGCTGCCGCCTCCACCGCGGCAGGCGATCGCAGCAGCGGAGGCGCGGCGCGGGGGTGGGGAGGCAGGGGCGCGGCGGGTGCGGTGGGCGGGAGGAAGGTGAGGCGGGGAGGAAAAAGAACGCGAGCGCGGCGGGGGTTGGAACGGGGGCGCGGCGGCGGGAGCGGTGGGCGGGAGGAAGTGGGGGCGGGGAGGGAAAGAGACGCGAGAAAGGCGGGAGCAGCCGGAGGGAGGCCGAGCCCGGGACACGGCGGGCGATCGGAGCTCTGTGAGGGCGGGGCGGGGTGGGAGAGAGGAAGACATAGCGAGCGGGACGGTTGGAGGGAGGCGGAGGCGGGGCGCGGGCGATCGGAGGCGGTGGGGGCGGAGGTCAGTGGCGAGGTGGAGATGGGGCCAGGCAGGGAGAAAGTCGCGGAAGGCGGGAGGGTAAAATTGGCTGGGGGGGGACGGAGGCGGAGGACACGGCGCAGGCGTCCAGAGCTCTATGGGGGCGGGGCGGGGCGAAGGAAGCAGGCTAGTGCGGGGAGAAGGAAAATCGCGAAAGGCAGGGCGGTGTGAGCGGAAGGGCGGAGACGGGATTACGGCGGGCGATCGGGCTGTGGGGGCGGGGCTGGTGGGGAGGCTGGAAGCGGGAGTGGGGAGGAAGACGCGAAAGGCGGACCGGGGCGGCCGGAGGAGGCGGAGGCGGGGCGAGGCGGACGGTCCGGGCGGCGGGGGCGGAGGAGTCATTGGAGGCGGGGCGGAGGTGGAGGCGGAGCGGGAGCTGGGACGGGAGGCAAAGTCGCGAAGGTGCGGGGCGGAGTGAGCAGGTGATCGAATCGGTGGGAGACGGACGAGGCAGGGTGGGGCAGAGGCTGCGGAGGTGGGGGGCAGGGGGCGAGAAAGTCGCAAAAGACGGGGGCG
Organism: Teleogryllus occipitalis; assembly: GCA_011170035.1. Classification (NCBI taxonomy): domain Eukaryota; kingdom Metazoa; phylum Arthropoda; class Insecta; order Orthoptera; family Gryllidae; genus Teleogryllus; species Teleogryllus occipitalis. The sequence goes on from BLKR01002776.1 coordinate 142,624, forward strand.
AGGTGGGCGGAGGTGGAAGGCGGAAGGCACGCGTCGGGCAATCGGGCGGTTGGGGCAGGAGGCAGAGTGGGGAGCTGAGGCGGGGGCGGGGCGGGGAAGGAAGATCGCGAAAGGCGGGGCGGGGCGGGCGACCTGGGATTGCGTGGGCGGCGCGCGGGCAGGCCTGATCAATAAGGGGGCGCGCGGAGGGGGCAAGGGAGAATCCGCGCTGCGGCGGCGGGGGGCGGGGGCGGGGGCGGCGAGGGCGCGCAGGCCGCCCGGCAGCACGTCGCACGCCCGCCCCGCGCTTCCAGAAGTTTCCGCGTTGCTGGGAGACAGGGCGACTCGCGGGTCCAGCGGTCACACCGCTCGCTTTTTCACCGCTGGGGCCGAGGTTCAAATCCCATGCGTACAGGTTCTCTCGGGGTTCTCCCGTTTCCCATGGTTTTCATTTCACCATAGCTCCATCATTGGAATCACGACATCATCACAATCATTGTATAGCGGCTGAATTATACTCAGAGCCAGCATTGCCTCCGCCTTTGCAGTGACTTTTTTTTTATTATTATTCTTGTTCGACATTATGTCTTTCAAAGGTTTTTATGATACATAGAATATACAATTTTGTTTTAAGTACATTTCATCATACATGAACAATGCTTGAAGACAATAATATTTACAATATAAGACAATAACTAAAGATAGCCAGGAAGAGTCCTTCAGAAAAATGCATACAATATTTGGATTAAAAACATAAATATTTAATTTAGAAATGTTGGTACCTGCTTTACAGCCAATTAAGGAGGATGTAGTAGGTCTTTAGAATATCTTGATTTTATTCGTGGAAAAAGATTGGCTGATTTACCTAGAGTGTACAAAGGAGTGACTGAGCAAGATGAAAGAGAAGAGTAGAAATTAGAAGAAAGTTTTAAAATCCAAGTTTTCAGGGGTTCAATAGATAATTATTTTAAAATTTTATCATTTCTGATATACCATGGAGATTTTAAAACATTTATTAAAAATTTATTTTGCAGTACTTCTAGTTTTTGAAGGTTGCTTTTAGCGGCACCTCCCCAAATTGGGCAGGCGTGGGTCAGTGAAGGTCGTGTAATGTATTTAAATATTATTAATGCTGAGTCTATTGCAGTGACTGACAGAGAGATTCTAGGGTTCAAGTCTCGGCGGTGACATTTTCGACAATAAATACTGAGCTAGTTCCAAGTCTATTGCTTCGGAGTAGTCCGGTAATTTTCCGTGGTTTCTCCGATCAAGGCGAATGCTGGAGCAGTGTCTGAACTAACGGGCTACGGACCGTGCGAGATCGTTTCTTACTTTCCGTTATCCTATCCTTTCCCCTTATACCACATACTTCTATGCACTAAACTGCTATACATGTCGGAAGTCATGTACAATCGGGAGCTTAGACCGTGCCCCGATTGGGGCGGTACCCCACTGAGGGACTTACCTGGATGGGGGAAATCCTCCACCAGCCGAAATGTAGGTCGGCGGCGAATCTCACCATCCAGTGGGGGAGGAACACCGCCACGTCCAGACATAAAAAACATATACTACACTAATGGTACTAATGACTACATCAGTTGATGTTCCTGGAGACATCACTCAATCAATACAGTACTATCCATCACCCTCCCATCATATTGGGAACGAACACACAACGATTATTAGTATGAAAACAGCAAGTGTCGGTCGTGGATGACAACTACGGTAACTGAAGCATGTAGAAGTATGAGAAACAATACGAATGGATGTAAGGGGTTAGGGGCGACACGTTATGTAGCAGTCAGGTCACTCGTCTTCACCGCTGGGATAGGGGTCAAATCCATGTGTATTTCATGGAGGACAAGTTAGTTCGCTACTGGTTATCTCGGATTTCTCCCAATTCTCCAGCCTCTCATTCCATTGTTTCATCTCAATTCAAATCATGTTCTCATAATCACCTACCTATCAAAAGCAGTCGTCCATTCGTGGTATGACCTTAATGCTCACGCACTCGTATAGAGGATACGATCCCTATTGTTGGAAAAAAGAGTCCTTAGCGTTTTCCAATAGTAGAGATGTATTTTTTCAAAAAAAGGTCGAATTCAGTTGCTGTCAGGAGGAGAATTCTAGCGGCCGGCTGCTCTGATCGGTAGTTTTCAGTGGTTTCTCCGATCAACACCAGGCGAATGCCGGAGCAGTGTCCTACCAAACGGGTCACGGACCGCGCGGGATCTGTCCTTCCCATTCCTTGTTCTATCCTCTCCCCTTACACACACACACACACACTAACATGCACTACACTACCGCATATTCTGGGAGACCGGTCGGGAGCTTAGAGCTTGTCCCGGCTGGGGCGGTGCCCCGCTAGTGGGAGAGTCCTGATTATGGGAAAATCCTTCAGGCCGATGGTAGGTCGGCGCCGGATATCGCCATCCAGCGGGGGAAGATCACTGCTATCATCCGAGAAAAACATGCACTACACTAACGGGACTAATGACCAAAGCAGTTGACGCGCCTGGAAACACGAAAAAACCAATCAATCAATCAAACTCTAAAAAAGGTGCTACGGATCTTGTTGGATGTGTATATATGACCTGAACGTACAAAATTGCTGCAGATTGAACTAATGTATAAGCGCAGTTGAGAAAAAATTATTTCAGTACGTCAATGTATTTGTTTTGGAGAAAATGTATTCGTCAATGTATTTATTTTAATTTCTAACGCAAAACTTTTTACACATTTTATTAGAATTCTATCTAGCATATAATGATACTGGTTACGGATATCTGATATGAATGTGTATGATGGCTTGTAGATAAACTAATTAATGAGCGCAGTTCGAAAAAGGAATACTAATAGCACTTCAATCTACTCATATCTGATTTTTTAATATTAATTTTGGCTAAGTCTAGTTTTTGAGAGTTTGCAGTGTTAAATATAATAACACTGTATGCTCATTTCCTTTAAAGTTTAAAATACCTCGAGATTTCTTTTCTTTTCGATCCAAATCGATCAAATTCTCTTTTCGATCCAAAGTAGCAGCAGTTAGCAGCTGTAGCAGAGTTATTTACCCTTTTGTCAAATATTTGCTAAATATATTTAGATAACTGGCTCATGAAAGAGGAAAGACCTTACAGATGAAAAGCTTATTCAGATGGAAGAAAGGAGAAAATCAGCTTATTAGTTGACAAGGAGTGGCTTTACACAGCTAATTAAAACATTGACAATAATTTCTCGTTATTGGCCAACATTAAATTCTCCGTTAGTATGACACTTTCTACTCACGTTTTGAAAAAAATAGTTATGGAAGAGAGTAGATGTAGAGGCATGGAGTGGATTAATGCAATGAGCATCTGTTTTCAATTCCAAAAAGGAAATGAAAAAAGGTCGCAGACACAGTTCTTATAATCGCGTACTATTTTACTCAAATAAATGATATATCGGGTTTTGTCAACGTTTCCGATATTTTCGAACTCATCTTGGTCTTTTCTTTCCAATGGAAAAAATTGACGCCTGAAATGAATAAAAAAATAAACACATTTGTCTGTAGGTTTAAGGAAATTAATGACAGATAAATAATATAATAAATAAAGAAGATCGGGGGAAAATAAATTGAAGTATTTTTCTCAACAGTTCCTTACTCCACAATCAAACAGGTTTCAAACCCAAAAATCCGAAATAAACAGAAGTGTAAGGTGAAATCTGAACTATATTTCTCCGTTTCTGAATTATTATTCTTTTCAATTTTTTGAAACGGCAGTTTTAAATTTCACTGGCAGATAAAATATATTTTCCCCTGCAGAAAGTGAACATATATCAACCATTTTTTGCATCTCATCAAATACGTGGACAAACGTGACAAACATTTCACATATTTCAATTTATATTGAAACCTGTATCGTCCTCAAAGTCTGTATCCTCTTATGAAGAAACTTGTATCTTAGAACCAAAACCTACACGCATTTACATTAGCACCGTTAATGTAATTTGATTCCCATAAAATAATTTTAGATCTACTTTCTCTTGGAATATTTCTCAATCTCTCAAACATGGATAAATAAAACCTCAAAGCCTCAATAAGACAGCATGTCGGAATAGGGGCGCCTGGAGGAAGAGAAGGGCAAGTTTCTCCACGCCGTGATGTAACTGGAACTCCGAATTCGTTATTCAAAACATAAAAAATGTTTTTACTTCTAAATGAAATTATCGGCTGTAAGTTATTTATATTAAAAGGGGATATGCATTTTGTATATATCTTCAGGAAGTACTTTTATTTGAAGTGCACAGATACACAAATGTCAACTTTTTTTCTACCCGTGGATTTTCTACCTCAAGCCCCTGGTTATGGCTGGATGCACCTGATCAGGTTTACGAACAAAGAAACAATGTTAGTGCAGGAAAAATCAAACCTGTTAACGTAGTTTCAGAACTTGATTGGTTTCGTTTTTATTGCCACTTTATCTCGAATTGTAATTTATTGGATCCGAAAACATGTCATGACACGTGTCACTTCTAACCACGAGCACGAATCAAGCTTCACAATACATGACAACATACATGACACTCGACGCGCGCCGGATTCTCTTCATTGTCATTCGTGAATTCGTTTGTGAAAGTGGTCAGGAAGGTCCCGTGTTTTCATTTAATTTTCATAATAATGGAAATATTAAAACCCAAATATAACGGAATAATAAATTAAAAATATATATTTTCAAAAATAAAATTGCATTCTTATTGTTTCTAATCAACATCGTTTCCGACAATCGTGAAAAATTTTAAATTGTAAGAATAATTCAGTTCCATCATTTACGTAGGTCTAATTCACAATTACTTAATTTGAAAGTCTATGTAATTTCGCTGCATTATTGAGGGTTGCTGCTGGTGATCTTTATCGAAATTGTGAGTTGAAATATGATTCGGCACCGAAAGATAATTCCGCCCCAGGTAATGCCCATTCACTTTGAGACAGAAGGTGAGAATTTAATGATTGAACTACTTAATCAATGAATTGATAAACTAATGAATGGATGAACGTAAATGAATAGATGAACTAGTGTATGAATAAACTAATGAATTGATGAACAGACGTGTCGAACAGAGAAACTGAACGATTGAGTTAAATTTATAAACGAATGAATTGAATCGATGAAAAAATGAACTGATAAATTGAAGAAATGTTTTGATGAACAAATGTATTAGTGAATAAATGAATTGATAAACGGATGAAATAATGAGCAGATGCCCTGGTGTGTAGTTGAAGTACAAATGTATAGCTGAATAAATGGATGATCCCATATTTAAGAAAAGATTAAATAAACGAAGACACAAATGGAGTGGAAGTATGCCCTTTAAGAGAATCTGCAATTTCCACCACCAATAGTCCACCGCCCATTTAACTAGAATTGACCACGAACGACGCCTGGGCGTTGAAAGGGGAGGTGCCTGTTCTCTACGCAATGGCTCGCCCCTTTGCAGGCCGTGAAAGGCAGATGCGCCGAGTTGATAAGGTGGAGAAAATGGGTCTCGCCTGCGAGGACCAGGGCTCGGGAGTCGGGGTGAGGGAAGGGCGGTCGGCGCTCCATCTCAGGCCCCCGGTTCGTTTCCTCGGGCCGTCGTCTTCGCTCCAGACGACGAGCACTCATCCCTCCGGAGGGGCACGACGCTCGTCAATCGCCGACGGCTCCTTCGTTAGACGCCCCTCTCCCTCTCCCCCGCCATTCCCCGTCCGCGCGTCCTAGCGACGTCCCCGCGTGATGGATGGCCTCCACCGGCCGACAGCTGAATGCCGCGTGCGCGTGCGCGCGCCTCACGCCCGTTTCTCTTCCACGCGCAATTTGGTCCCGGCAGATCCCCTGTCCCTCCCCCTTTCACCCCTTCCTCCCTCTTTCACCCCTCTTCCTCCCCCTTTCACCCCCTTCCACCCCTTTCACCCCCTTCCACCCCTTTCACCCCCTTCCACCCCTTTCACCCCTTCCTCCCCCTTTCACCCCCTTCCTCCTCCCTTTCACTCCCTTCCTCCACCCTTTCACCCCCTTCCTCCCCCGCGGGATGCGCCACCCCGTGCGGCGCGCGAAGGCCTCGCACCATCGGCGAAAGAGTAATGTTTAAGACCCTTATTCTCCACGGTGGGGAGGCGACTCTTCATTAGGAAGCGGCGAGAGACTGCTGGCGGGAGATAACGTGCCCCGCATCGCTGCTAGGAGTTCCTTTACTCAATTTCCCGACTTTTTCGATAATGACGGTCTTGCTAATACGTCAAAGCATAATGGCCGCGATGGAGTGGTGATAGCGGTGATGGTGATAACAGCTTGCGGAGTAGATCGTCAGATGTTTCTCTCTTTTCTTTTATCCATCATGAGACAAATAGGATTTGATTTACTTTAAAAAGTTGCGAGAGATTTCTCGAATTTACATTTTGAATTCGATAACTCGACGACTTTGACGTACGAAAATTGCTTGCAAACAGCTTTCTTTTAATATCTTTTGTTAAATTATTTTATGGTATGCATTATCGAGCCATTTCAATACTAGTGGAATGCTAGTTTATGAAATAACTTTGAAGTAAATATTAATTCGAGAAAAAGCATAAACCTGAAGGACTTTACTTCATGGTTTAAAAGTACGCTTTCCACTTTTCACCACGACAACTTTCTACCTAATACAAGAATAAAAGATGAATCTACCGTGAGCGGGAAATGAACACCGCGCCCGTTTGTGTATTTATCGGAAAATATCACTATGACATCATGAACACCTTATATCTGGTACCATATGCTGTAATATTAACATGAACGATCGAAAAACAAGAAAATGTGTGCAAACATCGAAACACAACGCATCTTTAGCGTCTCAAACAATATTAACCATCAAATTCTAAACGAAAAGATATAAATGAAGGACTAACAAACATTTTTGAAATTCATTTTTATGAAATAATGATGAAAAAATTCGGAGGAAATTATTTTGAATAGTCAATTCAGAAATACTCGGAGATCAAACAACGAGACCTCCTCTTTCCAAATGCTGTTTCTGGAGAACAGGTTGAATGTTACCGGAGCTGCCGCTACAGAATGTTTTTCGTGAAAATAAATGCACAATACAGCTCCTTGACAATAGTAAAAGGCACACTAGTCTAGAGTTTCCTATTACATCAGCTTCATTTCAATAGCATCTTCAGTGCAAACATTACAAAAGATGTTTTGCTACTAGGTCAGGAAGTATGTCATTCTTTGAATAGCAAAAAGTCAAATGCTATGGCAAATGATAGAAAATATCCGATTTTAATAAGCCAAGAAGCAATAAAGTGCTCATACATGCAAGAGTAGAACTCTTTCGTTAATGAACATCATTCAAATAACGAACAGCAAAATGAAAAGAAAAGGATCATAATGATGGTTTGGAAGAAGATTTAGTGTTCGGTATTCATTCAAGTTCATAATGCAATACAAATTCAAAGTTTCAATGCAAGAAATAAATAATTGATATTCTTCCTATTTGAACATATGGAGTCCATGACTACTCATGAGGAAACTAAAAAGCAGGCTTTGTAGGGGAGCAGGAAGTTCATAAAACATTTAGAACTTGTAAAATCGAAAATTAGTTAGATGACAAAAATTAACGGCGCAGAAATACATGGTAATAGTAATGAATACATGGATGAGTCATGATTACTATGTCAAAATAATAGGTGAACGAACAACAACTTAACCGTATTAGACCCAAAGTTTAGGGTAGCTGAAAAAACGATTAGACTGTCAGCTGCTTCTAATAAATGCCCCGAGAACTGTTGATCAATGTCGCTATAGTCAGGATAGACGTCGAGGAAAAGATATAAGAAAAGTATCATTGGATAGGAAAACGAAATAGTGAGTTCTTCAGGCTTACAAAATGTTGAACTGCATATTTATTTGTGAAGTGTATTTTTCTTTTCTGTATTTTCTTTCTTTCTCTACTTTCTCACGCTAAGTAGCGTAGTGAATTATTGTATTTTTTATTTTAATATGCACTTTTATTTTAATTAATGCATCCATACTTGCTATATTATTGGATTTATCGACATGTCATCCAAAAGACGATTGATTGAAAAATAATTTACTGGATAAATTTGTTAAAATTAAATATAGAATTGCTGGAAAACATTTTCGAAAAAAATATTCTAATTTTGAGGAACAGTACAGGTTCACCTTTTCAAAATTACCATCCCCAGAAATGATGCGATGAATTGAAAAGGTTTCAGATTGCTGATATGTATAAGGTACCATTATTTTTTTCTTCCGTTCGTAAAATTTCGTTTTAGTGAATGTCATAAGGAAGGTATTATAGAAAATTGTTTCGAAAAAGCATAATAAAAGTGTCAGCTGTAACATTTGTAAGAGCACGTATAGCCAGGAATATGAATAAATTCAAAGTGGCGCATTATATTGATCCTGAAACGGTAACACATTCCATTAATGAAGACAAATTTCATTCTGAAAAGGGCGAGAGAATAAAAGTCACGAATAGCGTAAATGGCTTTCACATGGCTTTTTCATCGACAGAAACTATTTTATGACATAATTTTATTTTGATAAATCCCTTTCCATTCTTGATGCACGACGTAAATGTTTATGAGAACTATGTAAAATAATATTTTTAGACAGATACTAGTAAAAGCGGTTCTTTCACGGTGTACATAAAATTCAATTTTTAGCTCTAATGCTAAAAGTGAGACTATGCTCAAGTGTGTAGATAAATGTCAATGCAAAAAAAGAAAGTAAAGTACTTTCGTTTGACCTCATCAGCTACTACTGATTTTAATGTAGTACGATTTGTTTACTAGAATTCAAATAAAATGTAAATCAGTAAGGCAGTTTAAAGTTAGTGATGTTGTACATCACGTAATTCTCTCATTATTTCTAAATTTTGAATTTTCGAAAATTTAGAGAGTTCAACGAAAATGAGATTAGCGTTAATCTTTTCAGAGCCCCTTCATATATAGGCGGGGGAAAAAATGAAAAGGTTTCTGAGAAAAAAAATTATAAATGGCTTTAATTTCAAGCGCAAATTTTGCGAAAAACTCTAGATTTTTCCAAAAATTTGTAAATGATCTTTTTTAAAGAGATGATTTTTACTTTCCATTATATATACTCCGAAGTGATATGCATAGTATAGAGAAAGTTATGTAATGCTGCGAAAAATTGATTTCAAGATTTCAAAGGAAATACACATTTTGAGGTCCCCTGATACCAAAAAAGTATTTTTTTAAACGTCCCTTCTTCTGTCTGTGGTATGTGAACAACACCACACCTAAACTATGCGTATTGATTTTTTCAAATTCAATACTGCCCGGTCAATCTGGCCTTACTCGAAGCTCTGCGATTTTGAATAATATTCTTCAATTTTGGGGATAAATTACGTGAAGCCTCTAGGACATTTTCAAAAATTTCTCAAAAATGACTCCAAATCTTTTATTTAAATTTTTTGGAAGAAGAGAACAAAATATACTTATAAAGATGGTATGGGTTCGATTTTCTCCGCCTTTATACCTAAATTTTCTAAAAATGCAAAGTTGGACATTTGTTCGGCTTCCTACAAGACAATATTGGAGATGGATATTTTTTCATACAATGATATTTGTTCTCCAAAATTAGTTCTGTCATTGAGGTCATGTATATTTTTTGAAACTTTTAGTAATTTTCGTGCGATATTGAGTGAAATACGTGCAATATTAAAATGTTTTAAAAACAATAATTTCCAAAAACGGCTCAATTTTTTGATTTAAACTTCTAGTAGAGATAGTGCTGAATGAGCTATATAAAATGATATAAACGCCATTTTGCTCTATTTTATTGCGTTTCTAAAATTACGCAAATGTAATAGTTTTGATATGCCTTTTACGTCTTTAATATTCACATTACAGGCGATTTGTAGACATTATGCATTTGTAAGTGCAGATTATTCAAATGGTGTCTTATAAAGTTTCTCCGAAACTTAAGACATCATTATAACTTATTATTCATTATTTTTGTGAAATTGATCGTTTTAAGGGAAGCTCAAACACCGTTTTTTCAAAAATGGCTCCAAATTTTTTCTTCAAACCTTTTGTACGGATAGTACTAATTGCACTGTATAAGATGACTTAAAATTATTTTTGTTGTATTCTTTTGTTTTCTCCAAAATTATGCAAATGTATTTTTTTAAATATCTCTCACGTTAGTAATATGCATATTTTCAACAATTTGTATACATTATTGCATTTGTAAGTAGAAGTGCTTCAAATGATTTCCTATGATATATTTCGAAAACAAAAGTTTTCTGTGAAAAAGAGATTCAAATTTCGCCTTTACAGTAACGCTTAAACGACATTTTCTCAAAAAAAGCTTGAAATAAAAACTTCAATAAAAATTTCTGTAAATGACGAACTTTTGCACTTCTACAATATTATTGAAGTCATATTTCTGCTACCATTAGGGACAGGAAAATTGGAAAATTGTTAGAAAATGTACTTTGGGCGACGATAGATGGTAGCTGAAAAGAGGTGGGGCAAAACGGAAAAGCAGGTCGAGCCCAAAGAAATGAGAAAACTAACTCGAACGAGGAACTCTTTTTCATTCTGCAGCACCAATGGTTTGGAAAAGACTGTCTCTGACAAAATCTTTATCTCCAATTTTGTTGTTTTGAAATGTTAACTTTCTGCAATTTTCGAAAATATGGATAGTTTGCCGAAAATAGCACTAGCACCACATTTTGCCTTTTCATACATACGAGGATAAAATATAAAGTAAACATTTGGTGCCTTTTAGACAAAAAAATTAAAATCTCCTACATTTCGGATCAAATTACGCGAAAACTACCCATATTTTCGAAAAATTGTAAATACTTAATTTCAATATCTGTCCTTCAAGAACACAGTTCATTAAGAAAAATCCTCTATCTTTCATATTATAGTTGTAGAATGACGCCCCACAAAATTTGCACTTTTGCAATTTTTGAAAAAGCTAGGATTTTAATGAACATGAGAATTGCACCATTCTCTTAAGTGTTCTTTACGCTATCCGAGGAAATTGTTTAATCAACAACTTTAGTGCCATTTTTGAGAAATTTGTTAAAATGTTTTTGATGCTTCATGTAACCCTCAAGAAACAAAATATCCGTTTGAAAATTCCAAAACCTCGAGTTGGTTTAGGTCGTTCGAGGAATATAAATTTTGAAGAAAATCAGCTGGACGGTTCAGGCGCTAGCCTTGAGCACAGACGGATGGACGGACAGACTTTTGCCGTCAGTCGATTTTACTCTTTTAAGGATACATCAAACATGGATTCTGCCTAAACCAAGTGTTAAAGGAATTAATTTGCTATGTATAGCAACATAAAATATCCACTTTTTCTTTACCAAAGGCAGACAAGGGTTTTTTGCCGAAAATTCGCCGTTTTCCGGCGCATGATTATGTAACTTTCTCTTCTTACGAAGTAAATGTGAGAAAGTAAGAATGGGACACGTGATAAAAGTGATTTTATTGTCCTCTTAGGATTGCGCCACTAGGCCAATAGGCCTCGTGTCGCAACATTTCCTTTCCGCAAAATAAAATGGCACTTTTACCACTTGCACCATAAATGACTATTATATACTTGAAATTAGTTTCAGAAATATTTTGTACGATAAATACAATGCGACGAGACAGTTGGAATTTCGTTCAGTGTTTGATGGTAATGTTATGAGACACAAAACCTTATCGTGTTTCAAAATATTTCACTCTCTTATAGTTATTTGATACTGCACAATCATGTGGAAATTAATGAAGAATATTTAAAATATTTATTTATTATCAAGACCACAATGTAAATATTTTCCAGAAGAGCATTTTTTTAATAGCACATACAAATTTTGTTTTGACCAAGGTGTATAAGACACTTTTTTGTAGACTCACATCTTCTACACAAAATATTTTTTTCAAATGTCGATGATTTCGGCAATTTCATTGTTGTGAATGGTATTATCATAGTTGGTACCAGTGTTGCCAATTATGCAACCGTCTTTGACGTCGACGGTCTTCTTCCATCCATCGCTAAACTTTTTGAATAATTATTACTAAGTTTACCGAGTTTGACAGCTAATCGAGTATTGTTATAAGATTTTACGATACGAATATCGTAGGTTTTAATCTCTTTGTAAAAATTTCAATATATTATGAATTTCGTTTCTTTGTTCGTCCTGTTCGTATTGTTTATATTGGTTAATAGCAGGCCATTATTTGTCTTAGATTATCAAAATGGATAAAAAACATTTGACCTGGTCGAATGTTTTATTTCAACTGTCCCTACAATGCAACTTGAGAAGTGTGATTTCAAAAAAATATGTAATATACTAAAATATTGATTTAGATAAGCGCAGAAAATACGGAGAAAATACGAAATCAGTGTGTTAATGGGGTTATTATTTTATAGATATCAAAAGAGTGAATCCACTTTCACTTTATTCAATTTTAATCAACACATTTTTTACTCTTCAAAAAACAAACGCAATCAAATAAGAAATATCTCGAAGCAGTAAAAAAAATATTTTGGAGAAATCGAGTGAATGGGCCTTGATTATTCGCCACTGCTAATGATACCTTTCAGCCGGAGTCGCTGGCACCATCTACGTCGGAGCCTGCTGAATAGGATTTTATAACGGCGTGTACTCCCCGTCGCAGACACGATACCGCGGGCTGAGTTCGGGGCGAGCGGGAAGTTGGCGGCGTACAAAGACGTTGATTGACAGCTCCCGGCCTCGCGCCGAGTGCTCCGCTCGACAGCCGCTTCCTGCTGCCTTATGAAAGGCCTCGCGACAGGCCCAGCCAGGGCTCGGCTCATCCCCGGGGCGCAGACAGATTCGATCGAGATGCTTTTATCGCGTGTTCTCGGTGTTATTTTGCGGTACATATTAACATGTTGTTATTCGTCTGCGCCAAAGGTGGTTTTTTAATAAATTTTGAAGGTACGTAAACTAAATTTTATATTTTCAATAAGCAAATTGGCTGTGTAGTGCACTAATGTTACAAAACAACCACACCCAGACTATTATCTAGGAATTGTGACTGATAAAAACTAAACTCATTTTAATCTATCACTGCATTTTAATCTAAAATCTCCCAACTATATCTGATCTCTCTCACAATCGAAGCCAGATTCTTCTTATACGATTTAATAATAACTTATGTAAATGAATTTGAGGCGTTGTTTCGTCGTATGTATTTATTTTGGCATAAAGCTTTTTCGCCCGCATTGCGACCATTCTCAGTCCAACAAGACAGTTGGACCGAGGCCCCCAGCCGCCTCAGAATAGCACTGAAGATGGTTGCTATGCGGCCGAAAAAGCTTTATGCCAAAATACTTGTAAATACATACAACGAAATAACGCCTTAAATTCATTTACATGATGCAAATGTCGTTAACGCCGCACCATTTCCCACCAATAATAACTTAGTAACACATACCAGCCCAGTTCGGGGAAATGCTGTAAAATCAAATTTAAAATCGTGCAAGTAAAATGAAATAAATTAATGACAAACATGCAAGATCTCCTTTGTTTACTTCCAATAATTAATGCTGCAATATCGAGTAATGCCGCAGTATTTTCGACACTAACTTATTAGCTTGTCAGTCACGGTGGAGAATTCTAGCGGCCGACTGCTCTGATACGTAGTTTTCTGTGGTTTCTCTGATCAACACTAAGCGAATGCCAGACCAGAACCCTAACTAAAGGGCCACGGACCGCGCGCGATTTTTCCTTCCTCTTCCTTGTCCTTTCCTCACCCCTTAGTTACGCACACTTACACTCACATGCACTACACTACCACACATGTCTGGAGAGCAGTTGAAGCCTAGAGTGTGTTCCGGCTGGGGCGGTTCAACTTTGTGATACTTTGAGATACCTAGTTGAGGAAAATTCCCTCAAGCCGACGTAGGTCGGTGTCTTATCTCCCCAGCCAGGTAGTTTTCCGTGGTTTCTCCGATCAACACCACGCGAATGCCGGAGCAGTACCCTAACAAACGGGCCACAGACCGCGCGCAATCTGTCCTTCCTCTTCCTTGTTCTATCCTCTCCCATTACACACATTTACACTAACATGCACTACATTACCATATATTCCGGGAGACCGGTCGGGAGCTTAGAGCTTGTCCCGGCTGGGGCGATTCCCTGCTTGTGGGAGAGTCCTGGTTAGGGGCAACCCCACTAGCCGACGATAGGTCGGCACCGGATCTCGCCATTCAGCGGTGGAAGATCACTGCCGTCTCCCTAAAAAAACATGCACTACACTAACGGGACTAATGACCGAAGCAGTTGACGCGCCCGGAAACACGAAAAAATCAATCAATCAATCCCCAGCCAGCGGAGGAAGATGACAGCCACCTGCGATAAAGCATCCACAACACTTACGGGAGTAACAACCTTGGCTGTTGACGCGCCCGGAATTACTAATCATAATCAAACAACCACTCATTCAAATAATTAAGTCCTTAAGGAATTATTCAAATGCCTGCAATAGCAGAAACGTTTACGTATGCGAACATGTTTCTCCAAATACATACTCCTTAAAATAGTTTTAAGTAGTTTTTATCATCCTGTAATTATGATTATTACCTGCACATCGATGAAAAAAAGAAAAACGAATAGGTACCGATTAAGTAGAGGCAAAAAATGGTCAGGACATATATGTTACATATATGATGATATATATGGCGGATTATTCGATAGTACGATGCATTACCAATGTGATAAGAACTATATTTCAAACCTCTGGAAAACAAGTAAGATGAGAAGAAATACATTTTTAAGAAGTGTGAGAGTACTATATCCGCGGACTACAGAATGCCATTTAAAAATCAATATGGGGTTAATTGATCTTCAACACTTCTTCTGTATAACACTAGAAAATAATGTTATAAAGAATCCCTTCTAGTACATATTCAACAATGGAACGTACAGAGGAATCCCATGCGTAAATATACATATGCAGTTGTTCACCATTGCGGATGAATTTCATGTGAAGCAGCTGGGTTTTTGTTTCTCAAACGATGATCTTGTTTATCCCTTAGTTTAAGAAATTGTCATTAATGAATTAATTGCTCAAATTATTCACTGTTTTCCATATTAAATTGGAGCAATGCTTGAAAACACGTATATAAGATTTTGTTTTCGTGCAATCAATTCAAAACATAATCCGAGAGTTCCTCATATTTGTTATTCGGCTTTCAAAAGAAAGGTTTTTAATTATGTTGATGTTTACACTCATCTCAATTGACGAATTTAATAACATCAGTGTTTTAATTTTTTTAATGTATCAATCGTTCCCCCTACAAAAGGATTATTTTCCCTTTGATGCTGATGACAGAGCATGGTGGCAGGGAGATAGTAAACATTTAACCACAATATACAGTTTTGAAATTAATCCTACAGCTAACCATCTTTAATCCCAAATTATTTTAATGGACATTGTATCATTACGAACAAAATCCATTGTAATTATTTTAATGTGTTCTCTCAGTTTTTTTAGAACTTTCTGAATCTTCGAATCCAAGATTTTGTAGGGCGAAAACTGTTTTATTCATTGAAAGTGGGCAACACGGTAGTGTTGTTTGAGAATTATTTTCGCGGCTTCAGATGGCCAAAATCGCACCTTGATGCTAAGTTTCTACAGCAAAAACATTTTTTATTTATATAATATAGAATGTCTTAATTTATAAAATGATATTTTCACTGTTTTATCACGTATACAGATTTATCATATTAGACAATTTGTCATTGCGCGCGATTATTAGAGGCTGAAGAGTTCTTGAAGCACTATTTGAATACAAATTATACATGTTCGAATAGACTGAACATTTCGTTTTAATTAACATGTATTCCCATAGAGCAATGACGTACGGCATAATAACACTCTAAAATGAAACACTTTTGCTGCTGACAGTCAAATCAAGGATGCCCCTACAACAATGATTTTTCATAAATCTTTTACCCGATTATTTATTCCACAAGATTTGAATTTGTATCTAGGGTCTTGGAGAACTAGCAGATGTCATATCCTCAGAAGGAATGTATCGTATGTCCACCAAGTTCTTTTCTACAGCATCACGGATGATGCAATAACGGAAATCTATGTTTTCTTAGACTTGCGATATACTGGATTCTTGGAAAGCTTGTTTGCCCTCTGGTTACCAAAATAGTTAGGCTCAGCAACAGTATCATCTGCGGCAAATATTTCCTGCAATACGTTTATTAAATATATGGCAACTTTAACGCCCTCGCAATACGATAGATACTCAGCCTCAGTAGTAAGGATGCGACATCGCCGACAAAACATCAACGTTTCAAAATACTGATGTTCAATTTTTTTCAAATTAAACAATTTAACAAACCAATTTATTATGTTATTGAATAATTCAAAGAATATGTGAACTTCATTTATAACTCTAGTTTATGTAATATTCATCTTTGGTCATTTTTTTTAGAATGTTCCATATATAGATGCCTGAAACTTATTACAAGTTTTTATTACGATGAAACTTTTTTCATTAAAAAATGAAATATAACCTCGTAACAACATCAAACACTAAACATCAACGTCGAAAAATATCTGCTTCAAAAATGGATCTTAAATCCATCAGTGACTTTATAAAAACATGGAATATTTTGAAAACAGCGGCATCGATATCGCAACCCTACTCAGTTTTCAAAAGGGCTTCTGTGCGTTGCTTTTGAGACCATCAGCTTACAGCAGCATCTGATAACAGAAATATATAACCAGAATATGATCTTCTATCAATGATGTCATTGCACCATCAGTTTCTGCATATCCTTCCCAAGTCTTAGTATTTGGTTGGCAAATTAAAGACATGATTTGGTTCCATTCAAGTGCCCCAAAAATTATTTGGGCGGGTTTCCACTGATAACTGATAACAGAAATATATAACCAGAATATGATCTTCTATCAATGGTGTCATTGCACCAATCAGTTTCCGCATATCCTCCCCAAGTCTAGTATTTGGGTGGTAAATTAAAGACATGATTTGCTTTTATTCAAGTGCCTCAAAAATCATTTGGATGGGTTTCCACTGACGTGTATCATAAAAGTTGTTGAATTGACTTAGGTAATTTACAGCGTGTGCTATATCTAGCCTTGCCCTTCTACAAGGTACCAAATAATTTTCGATAAGACTTCGTCTAAGAAATTTTCAATAAATTTCTTGCTAGTCCGTCGTCCTTGTTTGCCTTTTCCTATTTGAGATAGGTTGTGTGATATACGTAGGGGTTTACAATTAACCATTACCCATCTCGATCAGGTTTTTCGTCCAGTTTCCCTGATCCATTGAGCAAATGCTGAGATGGCCCCTTGTTTTGCTTCTGGACATAAATGTAACTTCATTTTCTGTGCACGTCTTCTAGAATTCAGTGGGAAATACAATTATTCAAATTATCGTTTCCATGTTGTCGCGGCAGGAAGTAATAAGAGCCAAAATTTATTGCTTATTTATCCTTGAAAATAGATTTTATTACATGGGAGTTTTTTTTTTTTGTTCGTTTTTTTCTCCCTTTAAAAATTCAAAATTTATGGCTTATTTATCCTTGAAAATAGATTTTATTACATGGGAGTTTTTTTTGTTTGTTTTTTTCTCCCTTTCAAAATTCAAAATTTAAGTAGTATATGACTTAGTGTAGGGATCACAGAATTTTGAAAATGTGCACACAATTCACTTTTCCCCATAGCACGTCATACGCAGTTTTTAACTGTTTTTTTGCCGTAAAATAAATAAATAAATGAAATGAATAAATTAAACGTACTGAATTTTCTTAAAATTCCTTAATATATCTCTCCTGAACACGTCTCTTTTTCTCGATGAAGTTTCCCTTCTTCTTTCAACACGAAACATTTCTTAATTTTTTTTTCAATTCTTTCAAAACGGATACATTGTCACTTGTCAATATTATGGCATCAACAATTGTAAAAAGCAATGACAATTTCTGTTTTCCCATCCAACATATAAACAGTTATCGTACTTGGATTTAGTCAAGCCTATATTTCAAAGTTTCTTGTGAAGCATTTTGTTCCACTTACTACCGCTTTGTTTTAGACCATAAAGAGACTTTTTGAGCTTGTAAACCAAGCTTGCCTTCTTTTATATATTGAAACATCTTCTTTGCTTTATTTCAATTTTTCAGGTGAATTTATTAGTTCACCTAAAATGTTTTTCCTCCTTTGTAGCATTTGCATGTGGGTGTCTTCTGCTAGTTCCTAATAAGGTATGCTGTTTCTTCGTCCAAATGATGTGCATTCATCGTTCGTTGCTATCATGAAGAGTTCTTAGAGGAATTATTGTGAAATATGTGCATACGTTTCTGTGTAGATAATGTCATACATCTGGCGTGAACCCTTTTGCCGTATTTCTTGTTTTTTACAGCAAGTGTGCTATTGACATTGTACTTAATTTTGAGAACTGGGCGACACCCTATCATTTTCTTATCTCTTGACTTATTTGTCATCACGCATATTTATTTTCATAGGCGTTTGCAGCCTAAAATTAGAGGGAGGTATCTACATTTCTGCCCCTGCTGGGTCCCCATTTCTACTAAACGTTTTACGAACAAATGACCTATTTTCTGGTAAATAAAATATGGAAAGGAAAGTGAAATATTTTCATGTTGAACCGTTTACAGGATAACAAGGTAGTTTGGAGAGCCTTTTCCCCAAATGGCATTCATTAATTCCCCAAATTGTCGGCTTAAGTCAGGAATTGACCATGTTTACAAAAATGAAATGTATAAGCCGGCCTGGATAGTCGAGGTCGCTAAGGCTGAAGAACCGTGACGTGAAGTATAGCAGGTTCGAATCCCGCCCGGGGCATGGATGTTTGTGTGTGTCCATATACCGTTACCCCCAATGCTACTTACAGTGGTCGCTATATGACTTTAGAAGTTGAAAAGTAACCTTACATAAGAAAAATTTAAAAAAATGTTTTTATGTTTTATTACGTAGCACTGCAAGGCCTCTCGAAATTTTCACGGGGGAAGGCACGCCCTCCCTCTTTGCCCCCTGTGCGTAGGCCTATGTTCATTCCTTTAAAAATTTCATGTAAGACATGGACGTTACGCTAAGAAAATGAATTCAGAATATTTCGTTTATATTTTAAAATACCTATTTATCAACAAGAAGCAGATATAAAAATAGAATACAACCATATTATGGCTCTAAAAATTAACAATAATTAAAAAAGTGAACAATTATTATGTAGTACCCAAACAATATTATCTTACCCAATCATTTTAATTGTTTGACTACTTTTCATTGGATGTTTGAGAAGAACGTTCATAATTTATTTCACAGCAGAAGCACTGGCAATATTTGAGAACACTTTTACTGTTGTTTTTTCTCGCGATTTTGTGCATTACATTCTTTAATTTCTCATCTATTTCTACACATAAAGTACGATGCATTTCAATAATGCTGATTCTAATGACGTTTGCTTTTGCAAAACAATGCAAGTACATGTTTACAGAGTAAATATGTATGAACAATGAATGAAAAACGTGCAGATAGCGTGAATTACACTGATGACAACAATTTGATTTTTTTCTCTGACATGGATGAGATTGGTAGAAGTTTGAATCAATCCTTTTTACCATTGGTTACTCGGTACACATTTTTCTAATATTTTAATAATGGCAGGTATTTTATATTTTGGGAATGGTAATTGTACTTCTTGTAGCACAGTCTGCCTACTAATCGCCTTAAGTGGCAAGTGAAGGAGTTGGGGTTTGGAATCTTCACGAAGCTTCAGAATCCTGTGGGTACAAGATGAAGGGGATTAACAAACAAAACTTCTCCAACGTGTTTCTAGAAGCATTAAGATGTTATCCAGTGTTGTGAATCTGATGAAGTCTTCTCTATAAGGGTAAGGAAATGTAAATGATGTTTATTTGGTTTGAAAATATGAAGCATCAAACATTTTAACCACGATTATGGGAAATGCAGTGGTATACATTTGCAGAAGTGTTGAAGACGTAATTAGGTACACCATTGCACAGCCGTAACTAATCTGTTAAGTTGTAGTGGAAAAAGAACGTGTATTCGTGGTCTGGTGTTTTAGATGCGTTTGGAAAAAATCTAGAACATTGTCGCACACATTTCTAATTTGAGTTTTCAAATTACAGCACAGTAATTCACAGCAATTCTAATTTGAGTTTCCACAGTACAATAATAAAACTATATTTTGTTTTAATGTACCTAAAATAAAAAAATTGAATTAAAAAATGTATTACTTACACTAACGATTGAAATAAAAATAAACATTCCAAAAAGCAAGTTGGGAGCAAGAAAAAAAAACAAGAATATTCGGAACTAAATAATCATACCATCTGAAGTATGGATCCTTTAAAACACCTGTCTTAAAACGTCTTGTGACTGGTGACTGAAAATTGCATAAAATTCGTTTTCGATTATAAAGAGTATTAGTAACTCTGAAAAGTTATTTCAACAAAAACTGGGATAATTTCGAATGCTATTTAACAGAACGTTTAAATATTGAAAACTATTAGGGAAGTACAAACTTTTATGTTATAAAATTGAAAATCAGATTCTTTCTTCAAGAGAAAGAAAGCTCTTTTCCAAAAAGGATTTTTTAAATAAACTGAGTTTACTTGAATCCGTCTTAATTACATTACTGAAACATGGTAGAAGAATTAATTCTATATTTTTGTAAAGTGAGCCATAATCCGTAAACAAACAATAACATGCAATTTAAGTTAGCTAATAAAGTAAAGAAGACAAAAATTCAATATTTATAATAATTTCAATGTCACTGAAACAATAATTACGACAAAATATAAGGATGCATTAAGTTTCTAAGGATATATCTTAAAACATGACGATTTATGTTTCTCTGCGGGGAATTTTCTAGCCGATGTCAGTTACGCTACACATCTCAATGAGATATATATCGAACCATTTGCTGAACGTTATTACACTGGCTTCTCAGACCTGGGATGAGATCGCGAGGTTCTTCACGTCACAAGCACGAAAGTTCAAGACGAACAACCACATCCACGGTGATCTCGTGACCCTACGCATAAAACTGCTGTGCCTTTTAGCCATACATTTACGCGTGCGGCTTATGCCAATTATTCCAGTGATGCACTGGTACTATTAACGTGTAAAGAGAGAGCTAAATTTGGCGAGAAATATTTGTCTCAAGAGCAGATTCAGAACTGAGAAATATACTGGGTACTGTTTAGTTTACTACATATGTTCTGATTGTGATATGATGTCGACATAAAATTATTTCTCGGAAGAGAATTCTCTTGCAGCCAAACTAGTGACGCACACGCTCTATTGCTGCAGATTCGTTGTACATGTTCGCAATCAATATAATATCCGCTTTATCTTTGCAACTACTTTGTTGGTGGCATATATTTGGAGATATTTGAATTAGCTTACATATTCCGCGAAACTCTTCATGAATCAACGTAAGTAATGACGCGAACATTGAAAAACAAATAAGTTGATAAACAAATAATTAATAATAAGTTGTAACATACAACAGACAACAAATCGTTTTAAACAATATTGATAAGCCATTTTATGTCCTGTATAGGTCTTTACAGAATTGAAAATAATGATTTTTCTCACAGTCAAGAGGATTTAGATACTTTTTTATTTATTCTTTGACGAATGCAAATGAACAACGATCGCTTGCGCCGCTGGGACATTCCCGCAAATAATTTTCACGTTAATACAGTAGATTTATTCTAATTTCATATTTACTCTTAATGTAAACGACGTCAGTATATTTCGGGACAGATGAATGACGACGCTCTCAATATAAGCGGAATGTTAGCTCTCTTTAGAAGAGGGAACACGTTAAGAAATAGTTCGATTCACAAACGATTAAATAATGTTATCATATGAAAAACACGTCAACATACGAGTTAACAGCCAGACTTATTGCAGCCAGTGGCATTCGCAGGACAATCTTGAGAGAAAACAGAGGCAAAACTACATTCCCGGGAGTCCTGGTGCAGAAAGTCCAAATGGTTCCATCATTGTCTTTCCCATCTTAATTGGGGGCCCTGGACTTCGGGGTCTCCGGTACCTCGCACCAGTTTCACCAGCATAGCTGCGCCCCTGGGATCTAACAGCAGTACAAAATTGATAGTAGCTTACGAAGCATAGTTGAAGATAATTCAGTATTGCTTAATTCAATAAAAGTAGTTTATCACGTTGAATAGTTTTCTAAGTTTTTTTGTCACATATTATTTAATTCACAAATAGTTACGACCTAACTCGACCGTCTTTATTTGGTATTCATCCCCTTGCACCTTGTTAACTGTAGGAAATCAATTATAAAATGTGGGTTATTCTAAAATACGGCAGGGATATTAGCATTTAAATCACTTCCTTTGACGTCCTCCCGACTCTTACGTGGCAGAGTCGTCCACGATCAAGGATATAAATGTACTTTTCCGAAACAAAATTAAAGTTAACTCTTAGTCAACTCTTTTTTGGTATTTTTTCACTAAATTGTGAAGACACTTCTGAAACTGTCCATAAAACAATATGATGTAAAAGTATTTTTCTGTCTGCTGGTTATTGAGATTGGGTCACAAGAAAGAAAACACACATTTTACATTGCCAACGTGCAACTATAGATCTAAGTGATGTACTGTACATATCTTTGTATATAAATATTTTATCTGTTCTATAGCCCTGATGAAGGCCAAATATACGTCCGAAACGTCGGCAATGTAAAATGTGTGTTTTCTTTCTTGTGACCCAATCTCAATAACCAGCAGACAGATAATTACATCGGGTCAAGAATCATTGAAGAATAAAAGTATTTTTATCTTCTCACTGCACCTACACATTTCCTCGGAAAGATTTATCTACACATCCACTTGTAAATAAAATGTAATGGAATCATGAGTCATACATCCGTGAAACTTCACATCCGCAACAATTCCACGAGCTACAAAGGAGAAAGAGACTCGGGGAGCCGCGGAACATTCACAAAAGATCACGCGCAGCCCGGTCCATTGGCCGAGCACAACGGAGTGAATTGGGGGGAGGAGGAGAGAGGAGCGGTCAAGCAGCAGCAGCCGCCGCCGCCTCGGGCCGGAGAGCGCCAGCAGCCACTCGCCGATTCGTCTCTGTCAGGCGCCCGCGCGCGGGTTCTATACCGTCGCCTCGGACGCCACCGCGCGAGCGTCATTTGTTAACGAAGCCGACAGCCGACGAACGGCGCGCGCGGCCGCGGCGGCCGGCGCCCCGCCCCCTCACCCCCCCCACGAACCCCCCACCACACGGAACGGAGCGCGAGGCCTTCCAACCCATTACGCACAACGCGATTGCTTTTTAATTACAGCTCTCCTCTTTTAAAAGTTTCGCCGCGCCGGACAAAAGTTCGCGGCAAATTAACATAGTTGGCGAACAAGTGCATCTCGCCGCCCGCCGTCGCCCCGTGCGGCCGCGCTCGCTCGCGCGCGCGCGCGCGCCTCCTGCGGGAGGCGATGAAGACAGCAGGCGGGTGCTGAAGCGGAACAGTGGCGGGCAAATTCCTCGCCGCTATTGGGCGCCGAAGTCTTCCGGGACCGTAACTTTGGAATTAGCATTAAATGTCGCAGCTGGAGATTCACATCTTGCTGTACGCTCCTTCTTAATTGAGTCGAGTTTGTCATACTACCGAATATTCGGTCTTACCTTTCCAGGAAGGCGGCGCCACACATTCGGCATTCGCCGAGTAGCTCGTCTAATCCAGAACAGCTGATGTGTTCGGCGAATGTTCGCCCCCTTTGATGTGTCCTAAAGACCGACACGCGGTGGGTAGGGCGAGCACCGAATGTTCGTCACTCGGTAAATAGCAAGCAACTCATCCACACTATTCCAGTTTCGGCGAGCGGTTGCTCTTCGCCGAATAACGAATGTGTGGAGCCGCTTTGATGCGAAAACAAATGCAGTATGTTTGTCGGGATGTCGCTTGGTTACTACGACCACTATTTAATTATAATTTTTTCTTTCAAACATCTACTATCCTTTTTTCGTCAGTAATAATGGTCGCAAATCTGAAGATTTCTGTTAATAAACATATTTTGTCCAATCTAATTTACCTCTTCAGTTAATATCGCATACAATGAGTACCTGCCGTTAACTGTAAAAAGTATATTCAATAATCAACATGACATAAGAATGCATCTAAAAATCGGCAGAAACAACTTTTTTTTATTTCTGTTGCATTGAACTACGTGACACCGAGGCTCACCACACTTGCGTTCATTCCTTTTTTTCGCAAGCGCACATAACGAGGACTTCTACATTCGATGGGGGCGTTTTCTAGAGCCGTGTCCACGATTACAACTACATTCGCAATCCACAGAGGTAATTTACGGGAGATTATTGAATGCTTTTGGAAAGTGAATTAACAAGTACATGAAAGTACCTATGCCCAAGGCGAATCTCATATCCACTACACTTGGAGAGAGTAAGGTAGCAGAAATCTCATCTACCGTGGTTGGTAATGGATACAATAATACCGTACATATTTTCTTTTCTGGGTTGTCGATTTTCTGAATCATGTGATTGTCGTGCGCTGAGAGCAATTCCTGCACTCTTCTGAAAGGCAGACTCCTCCGGGAAAATATCAAAATTTCGTTTCTTATGGCGTTTGATTCTGTCCATGAACACCTTGATTCATGTAAATAAACGAGAATTTAACATTCGCAGTTATTTATGAATATTTTTATACACATTTCAAGATAACACAATATTCCTCTTCAAATGCACGAAACTGAATTAATATAACAACATTAATGAAGGAAAAAATATGTAGAGATCAAACGAAAATGTTTGAAAAAAAATGAATAATCTGTGAAAGCTATTTGAAAAATAATTCCGAACATTTTATAAAATTTTCTATGTATCTGTTTAACAACGCGTGAGTGGAGTACTATTCTCGCTTATATGCTACAGTTGACATTTTAGTCTCAGTGCGGTTCTAGTCTCATCATTAATCAACTTAAGAAAAATAATTTTCCTGGGGGAACAATGAGGAACAACATACACAAGAGAGTTATTATCTGATGTATGTTGTTCATGTTCATCATGATAATAAAATGTCCATTTAGAATGTACGACGTGTTCCATAAGGAGAAAAAAAGCTTCTCAAGTTCTTATGAAATGGAAGGACCAGCGACGAGAGTCTTTTTAAACTTCTTTTGGGGAAGTTTTTTTATGTGAGTGGGTAGCAATTACGAGTCCTTTGAAGTGCATGTAAGACGTTCTTATGAAAAAAAGTCTCGTAAGTCGATGCTTGCAACAGCGAAAATTGTCTGTTCCTATTTTTGAACGCCCATTCACAAAAATGACTTCAACTTAATTGAAACTAAGCCAAGAATACTACTATTTTAAATTACATTGCGGAATACGGATGAATAAGATGTTGAAAATTCTTTGGCTAATACGTTCTGGAAGGAAATAAATTTCTTGTGATATACTCTGTAACTTTTGAAAAAAGTTTATGGATACATGTCAGAACAATTCTATAATTGTTTACACGGTCATTCCATTCTCCCATACTAGTATAGATAAAGTACTTCAGGTCCAGCAAATAAACGGAGGTTTTTTTAGATAAAAAACTTGTTTACTTGGACCCCGATACCGAGAGTGTGGATAATGTGAATAATTTTTATCCCTACATTTCGTAAATAAATTCCTCTATCACTCTGTGCAGTCAGACACCACGTTTTGTGGGTTTTTGATACCAAAAAAATTGGTTTACGGCAAACGTTTTTCTGTCAATCTGTCTGTCCGTCCCTCCATCTGTCCGTCAGACCATCAGTCCGCCCTGTCTGTCCGTCCATCTAGCCAGGGCACTCAGAATTTGAAACAGATATTTTGATATTGGGCGGTACTTAGCATGAAGCCTTAACATTTTCACAATTTTATCTAAACTGATTCCAAATTTTGGATTAATATGTTTCCTTCAGTGGAGCAAAGAACGTTTTAAAATGGCTCATTCGTTGAATCCTCTGAATTTTCGAAAATAGTAAACGTACACTTTTTTCGGCACCTTTGTTTCATTCAAATATTTAAGATATATATTTTCTTTGTAAAATTATGTTATTTTAAGTTACATCTGTAAATAATGTCATGCACATTATTTTGAAAATAGGTTAATTTTGTGCAATTTCGCTTGAAATTTAGGCATTTAAAAATAGTAGTTGCTCGAAATCCCTCCCGGTAATTTTGAATTAATTTTCTTTTGCGAATGGAGTGAAGTAGGCGTATGAAAATTGCGCTGATCCAGTTTTCGCTAAACTGTATTTGCAAAAATTATAAATGTTTTAAAATGTCAAACTACATTATTTATAATATAGTATTTTTCTTTAATGTTCTAAAAATACATCCTTAAATAAGATCATGTACAATTTTTTAAAAAAGTATGAGTAGTTTTCGTATGTTTTGGTTCTGAATTATTCCCAAACACCCGAAGTAAAAAATTGATTGAAATATAGCAATGAGCAATAACTTATTTTAGAACACTGGAACCCTGAAATGACAATATACGAGTGAGATAACGTATTTTTAAAGAGAACATATGGACACAAGCCATATTGTACGAGATTAAAATAAAATTCCGGTATTCAAAAACGAATTACAAGACTCAGGAATGTTCCAGACTGTAAATGATAGTAAATAATGGACAATGAATATTTGTAATCTATATATATAAAAGAAAGTCGTGTTAGTTACACTATTTATAACTCAAGAACGGCTGTACCGATTTGGCTGAAAATATGTGAGCAGGAAGCTTAGAGCCAGGAGACGGACATAGGATGCTGTTTATCCCGTTCGACAGCGTTCCTGTGTGAGAACGCACGTTTTCACGCGTTTTCGTATGTTTTCGCGCCTTTTCGCCTAAGTTTTCTGTGCAGAAGCGTTCTGGAGCGGAGAACAAGCAAGCAATCAAGCAAAGATACAAATGAAGCTAATAAAAACGTGTTAAAAAGTGAAGTGAAGTATAATTATCAATGCCGCGACCAAGACGATCGAATCTTTCCCGACAAAGCCGTAATGCAAGAAGGATACGAAACATTGCTAATGAAAGGACTGAAGAAGAACAAGAAATTGCACGTGAAGAGCGCCGCGTTAGTATGGCTCGACTTCGTGCTTCTCAATCACAAGAGCAACGTGAGGCAGCCCGTGAAACGGCTCGGTTGGCAATGCAAAATCGTCGAGCGAACAACAGAGGTCAACAAATAGATAATTTTCGAAGCAGAACAAGAAATTCATCAAGTGCTGATTTGAATCGAGCAGCGTTTCGATACGATTGCAGCAATCACCCTACATTATACTATATACTAGCGTTTCGATACGATTACAGCTTACACCCTAGCGTTTACATTGGGCCAATGAACGTTGTTTGCGAGTATTGTGGTGCATTAAAGTTTTCCGGAGAAAAAGATGGCACCGGCTGTTAATGCGGAACAGAGTTCGCCGGGTCAGCTAGTAGAAAATAAACACATTCACGATTTGGGACGTGCCTTAATTTAAAATATAAATTTTTATTAAATCGCGTCTTATGAAGAATTTGAGCAATGGACAACCAATGGTGGCACATTTTAATACAGGTGTAGGCGTCAGGACAGAATAAGTAACTGCTCACGGGTTAAGCCCAATGATAAAATTAGTTATTGAAAGACACACGAAAACGGAGGTGACATTTTTCTTCAAGAACCTTAATTTCATCAGAAGCTATTTAGATTCGAACGGTGAAGGTTGGAGACGAAATTCAGATTCGGTAGCATGCTGAGTACATTTTAAAAACGGAGGTTGACGCCCTTAGGAAATATTCATAGATAGAAAGAAGATAGAAGAGAGAAATATTTATTTTTGATTTTTTCTGAAATGGCATTGCAAACAAAGCACAGTATCGGTAACAAAACAGAAACACTTGTAAAATGTTATGTTAAAACAAAGAATTTATTAAACGTTCAAAAAAATTAATTTTGAAATCACTGCATTTTAAAGACAAATAATCCCATTTTGATATGGTATCCTAACATACTTGGGTTGCGGTATGCGGCGTAGCAACTGCTTTTTGTATAGAAGTTGATTGACGTGGTATTTGATCGTAAACAATAGGAAGGAAGCTCCACATGGCATGTGGAATGAATTAACCGCACATAAAGCGCGTATCAATATGTGCAAACGAAGTGAGAGAAAATATTCAAGTGTCAATATGAATTTCAAAGGATTTGCTAGTCACAATTCCATGGCATTATCAATACAAATTATTAATTTTTTTGTAATTTAATCATTTAATTTAGACTCAGTGTACTTTACAAACTATATCTAATTTATAAAATGAAAATATTGTCATATAATTATAATACGTAACGGTAACAAAGTCCAGAAAAAAATTCATTTAAAATTCATTTTTATGTAAATGTATGTAGACATATTTTACAATTCTCTAAGATTGATTGTGGTTTCTCGTACCCTAAGTTTTGATGTATTCACTTGCATAAGGAAAACCTGGCCACATTACAATATTCCAAGGAGCGGATATAATAGATCGGATTCAAAAAATAACTACGTGAATTCATATATGAAAATATCCGTAAGTACTCCTATATTAACATTCAGAAACTGCAGACCCTTGTATTCACAAATGCATTCTGCACACCGGGTTGACTTACCTTAATTTTCCCTGTGCCTGAGATTTTGATTACCTCTTTCCAGGATCCGGAAATTTCTTTCCCTCTTCCATTTATTTCCATTTATCAACTCTTCATGCCATGAGGGGGCTTCTACAGGCGTATGAGAATACTGGTGAAAATTTTCATATGAGGAAGTTTCGCACGTGACATTTGCCCCTGCTGAATAGGCAACCACCAAAGTACTGGTGTTTGGCGGGTACGAACATATTTGGGTTAGAATATGAGCTGCGGTACACCAGTGGATGAGGAGTTGCCTGACATTCAGGGACAAATAATTAATATGTAGGCTACTTGTAATTGCTATTCGAACGTCTTATTCGCAATCCACGTTATACATGCACGCTATGCACACCCACAAACACGTAAGAACACACACACACACACACACACACACGCGCGCGCGCACACACAAAATACACAAATAAGCATATGGATTCTCACAGACTTGCATACATACACGCATTTCATACTCGCACATTCATACATGTACATTCCTACATGTACATTCAAACATGTACATTCCTACATGTACATTCAAACATGTACATTCATACACGTACATTCATACACGTACATTCATACATGTACATCTTATACACACAGACACACAGAAGCATATTTATACTTCCGTACACACAGAAGCACATTCATACACTCCGTCAATGTATAGATAGTAATTCATACACATCCGGTATTGGGTGCTCGGGTTCAGGGCCAAAAATATCACGGAATGGTGAAAGCTGTATTAAGCACGTCGGTGAGTGAAGTAAGATGCGGGCGGCGCATTTCCGCAGCCTTCTTAAAGCGCTCCGGTTTCACGGGCGGGCAGATTGGATGGCCCTGGCGGCGGCGAAGATCAAACGAAACTGTGCTTTTCCGGAAGGCGCCCCACCCTCCGGGGCTCTCTTCAATGGAGCGGCCCCTGACCGCTTTTCCTGCTTCCGGCTCGCCTCACCCCACCTCTCCCTGCCTCATCCTGCCTTGCCCCTTACTTCCCCGCCTAGCCCGACCGTGCTCCGTCCCGCCTCGCCCCATTCCGCACCGCCTCGGCCCGTCCTGCCTCGCCTGGTCTGCCCTCGCCCCGTCTCTCCCCACTTCGACTTGCCCCTCCCCGCCTCTCACTGCCTCATCCCGCCTTGCCCCTTACTTCCCCGCCTAGTCTGGCCGTGCCCCGCCCCGCCTCGCCCCATTCCGCACCGCCTCGGCCCGTCCTGCCTCGCCTGGTCTGCCCTCGCCCCGTCCTCCCCACTTCGACTTGCCCCTCCCCGCCTCTCACTGCCTCATCCCGCCTTGCCCCTTACTTCCCCGCCTAGTCTGGCCGTGCCCCGTCCCGCCTCGCCCCATTCCGCACCGCCTCGGCCCGTCCTGCCTCGCCTTACCTGCCCCCGCCCCGCCTCTCCCCCATTTCTTCACGCCTCTCCCTGCCTGGCTTGCCCCTCCTACCCGCCCCGCCCTGTCTCCCCTGCCTTGTCCCTTTCTTTTCCCTACCTAGTCTGGCCGTTCTCGCCTCGCCCCGTCTTGCCCCTTACTGCCACGCCTTATCTTCCCCCGCCCCGCCTCTCCCTCCTCGCCCCGCCCCTCCCCGCCTCTGCCCGCCACGCCCCGTCGCGCCTCGCCTCACCCTGACTCTCCCCGCCTTTCCCCTTACTTCCCCGCCTCACCTCACCTCATTCCGTACCGCACTGCCCCCGCACCGCCTCTTCCCATTCATCCCCGCCTCGCCCCACTCCGGCTCATACCCGCCTCTGCCCGCCACTCCTCGCCTCACCCTGTCTCCCCCCGCCTTTCCCCTTACTGCCCCGCCTCGTCTGGTCCCGCCCCGCCTCTCCCCATTCCTCCCCGATTCACCCACCTCGCCCCGCTTCTCTCCGCCTTTCCCCGGCCCGCCTGTCCCTGCCCCAACCCTCTCCACCCTTCTTTCCCGCCCGTTTTACACCGCCTCGCTCCACCTCGCCTAGCCCTGCCCCGTCTCGCCCCCCCCCCCCCACTCGCCTGACGGTCCTCGCGGATTGACTGCGGCGGGGCGGGCGCCCTCGCCTCGCCTCGCCTCACGGACAATCGATCGCCGCTCGCGCAGTCCCATGTTAATTAACTTGAAGCGGTCTCGGAAACATCCTCTCTGCCGCCCGCTCCATCGGCGGCGGTGAAATAGGAGCGGCCGAGAAGAGAGCCCTTTCGGAAGCTCGCGGCGCGACGGACTCGCTTCGAAAACAGTGAAACCGGTCTTTAACGGTCGCTTATGGTTCCGGAGGAAAGTAGGCTTTACAACAGGTGACCGCTTAATAGAGGTTATGAGAATACGAGAAGCGGATATCCGATCTCAGTTTGCTATTTGAGGTACAGTTTGTTTGCGCTGTTTGTTAACATATTTTTAATTACACTTATTCCACAAAATAACGGAACCTTTTTCGCACATGGGAACGTGTACCACTGTTTTACAAAATCATTCAATTCTCAGTATTTACACTCTCCGTTTACACTTTAGTGTTTTTACTTTCTCGCTACGGTGTGGAGAGAATGTTATGTAAGGCTGCCCGAAAAACGGCAAATGTTTTTCATCCCATTTGAGGACTGGAATCTCAACTTGACTTGAAGCTCCAATACATACACACAGGAAACTTCGGAACTTGTAAGAAAATTGTGTTTAACGTACACAAATGAATCTACCTCACAATATTAATAACTGTTAGAAATCACTGTTTAACGTACTCTGATAGTGCGATCCGATACTGAAGAAGATACTGAATTAACTGTAACATCCACTTTCTATAGTGATACGGATTATAATCGTAAACTCTTCAGCAAGTTGTGACCGTTTAACACGGGTTAATCTTTGAAATGTGCTTAGCTGCTGACTGCAGGGCGAAAACACCGATTAAATGAAGAAATATTTACATGCCTGATGAAAACATCAATCTATTCCTCGGAAACATCCATGCAAAGAGGTAACCGTTTAATGGAGGTGGCCATATTTAGGTTTTACAATATTGCGATTACGAAAAGCCCATGGAGGAACTCATGGGTGGGTAGTGATAAGTGGCTGTAATACGTCAGGTGTGTAATCGGCTGCGATGCAATAAATGGAAAATAAATAACATCATTGAGCATATTTCCCATATCGGTTGGCAGTTATTATTTGAGTTATTATTCAAGTATCAGTTGACAGTAATTTAATTATTTGAGTTCACAAAATCAGAGACCCAATGGTATGGTCTAGTTAGATCTGAATAAATTGTGTCGCGGCTGGGTAGTGTTTCACATGAATTGAATAAGCTTCAATTGCTTTTTCTCGCAGATGTTTTCTAAAACGTGGAATGTCTGAAAGCAATTGTACTGGTCATTACGTACTACACTTGCAAGTACTAAAATTTTTAATGGGTTGAGTACCACGACTTTTTTATATCTAACCTGTTATCTCTCCTGAATTCAACGAATTTTTACACCTCTACTCAACGTTACGTTCCCATAAAGAATGCATGTTGAATTGTATCCGTTTTGCGTTTGAAGGTTCGATTATTGATTGTAAAAAGCGTATGACATCAGTTAGACATCCTGGCAGATATGCCATAACACTCTTTTCAAATGGCAATGGAAAGCTTTTGGCTCTTATTTTGGAGACAAGTGTAGAAAGCTTTTAAACTTTCTTTAGAAATAATAGAAATAGGAAACAATACATTTGATGAAAAAATATTATTTTGCCACTTCTTTGAATGATTTATGAAAGAGAACTAATTATTAACATCAGAATGTAAAATGTTACCGTTTTCCTTTTTTACGGAAGTGTGCAAATTTAATCGCCCACGTGAAAAAATTGAAATGTCAATTTTACGTAGAAATGTTGGAGAGTTTGCAACTATTTTTTAATGTTAACATCAAACAGTTCATTGAAATTCATTGAAATGTCATATTGAGTGATTTATTTATTTATTTATTTTCACGGCTCATAATATAAATGCGCGCTCATAATAAAAATAAATTGGAATAATAATGGAATGAACCATTAGGATAGCTCTCAATTATTCAAATTCAATGGCCAAATCAAACATTCCCATACAACATGAGTAAATAGCATTTCACAAAATAAAGTTTGATATGCATTACAGTTCTTGTCATTTCCAGAGATTCATTATTCTTGTTTACTTGTCCAAATTGCTCGATGTATTCGTAGCTTATGAATATCTTTCAATAGGTTTCCCTTTAATATAGCATTATGTTATTAGTAATGAAACTCATTATGCGAATACGTGGAATTAGTTAACATAACTTTTACTTAACATGTGGTTTTCATTATTTGGTTTTTGTTGCTGCTATTTTCATTTATCTCTTCAATTTTCTGTAAACGAGTGCTTGATGTATTTCAAATGTTACTTTGCATTAACGCCTCCCACTCTAGAAAATAAAGCAAGTAATATAATACTTATTTGGATCATGAGATGGAAAACAAATATGGAATGCTTGAGGCACGGCACTGTTTTCACCCATTGTTTGCAAGGAGAATTTTAAAAGTATATTTCCAAATACAATGTTTTTTTCAATTTATTTATTTATTTATTTTATTTATTTTTTTATTTATTTATTTATTTATTTATTTATTTATTTATTTATTTATTTATTTATTTATTTATTTATTTATTTATTTATTTATTTATTTATTTATTTATTTATTTATTTATTTATTTATTTATTTATTTATTTATTTATTTATTTATTTATTTATTTATTTATTTATTTATTTATTTATTTATTTATAACAGCTAGATCATCAGCGACCCCTATCATCATACAACTATATAAACAAACATTGTAATTACAATTTTACCAAGAATAAATGTGTCAAACCTAATTACATTTTCACAACATGTTATGTTTAATCTAACTTAAGTACTACTACAATATTCAGTAGCTTTATTAAGACCGTTCAATTTTGTAATTCCTAAGAGTTCTGCTATTTCGTCACACCCGCCTGTGGATGTTCTAATTGTGAGCAACATATTTCCTCCAACGTGTATCGCAACGTACGCTGTGCGAAAGCGCCATCTGGCTCAATTAATCCCTTTTTGCAGGAGACCGCTCATCGCTCGCCGGCGGCTCGCGTCGAGGACGCAATTGGCCAGGTGCGCGCTCCGCCAGGCACTTGCTTTGAAATTGGGTCGCGGGGAGACAGAAATGTGCATCCCGCGCGGCGCGCTGCAAAAACGTATTCCGGCGGGAGCGTTTGCGAGAGGGCGTTTAAAGTGGGGCAGCGGCGGCGCGCTGCGCCTCCGTATCGATGACACAATACTTCAATCGCAATACTTCATTAGCGGGAGCTTGGTGCATCAACTGATGTCACTGCAGCGCCTCTCGCCCGGAGGTCCTAGGTTCCAGTCCTAACAGCGGCAGGGTTTTCGACACTAGCTTTTCAGCTAGGTCCAATTCAGTCGCTGTCTGGAGGAGAATTCTAGCGGCCGGCTGCTCTGACCGGTGGTTTTCCGTGGTTTCTCTGATCAATGCCAGGCAAACACCGGAGGAGTACCCTAAAAAACGGGCCACGGACCGCGCGCGATCTTTCCTTCCCATTCCTTGCCGTACCCTATCCTCTACCCTTACACACACACTTACACTAACACGCACTACACTACTACATATTCCGGGAGCTTAGAGCTTGTCCCGGCTAGGGCGGTGCCCCGCTGGTGGGAGAGTCCTGGTTACGGGGAAACCCCGCTAGCCAACGGTAGGTCGGCGCCGGATCTCATCATTCATCGAGGGAAGATTACCGTTATCTCTCGAGGAAAAAACATGCACTACACTTACGGGACTAATGACCTAAGCTGCTGACGCGCCCGGAGTCACTAACGAACCAACTAACCAACCTTCATTTGCAAGTTGTATTCGCGCCGCGAGGGAAGGGACCGCGAAGGGTTGCCTTCAACGCGAACCGCTGCCACTCACAATTAAGCGACCACCCACGATCAATCGATCGCGTGCGTATTATCGTCTGTAAAAACCCGATTCAGATCAATACTCCCTTCCATAAAAAAGAGTATACGAATGAAAATAGAAAAATGAAATGAATATCGCTAAAGCATTGTACGCTTCCAGACAGGACGTATTCATCTCTTGGGACGATTAGAATCTCCTTAAAGTATGCTCAGCTGCGGTAGGTAAGTCGGAGGGAGGGGCTGGTGTAAAGCAAACGGTCGTTGATCCGAGCAAGTTGGCGAGACATCTGAAGGTAGCATCAAAAATTTCGCCACATTTTATAGAAAGAAAGCCACATAACTGTTGATTGACGCTTTGGAGCTATACTGTAGTAAACCCCGCAGGGGATCATCATGACTGTTGAAGTGGGTGTGGTTTCCGGTGGAGAGTTGTAGACGATTACCCGGACCGTGAGTTTTACGGTGACACTCACGTCGTTAGCTTCAAGGTGGAGGCAGTTAGTAGGCGATGATACGCTTCACGTTGCCTGTTCGCCCCTTTTCGCCCTGTAACTCACCAGTTGAGTCCCTGGCACGTCGATCTTTGGGCGGTATTGGGCGAAGGCCTTCTTCGAAATGTCCTAGATCCCACATAAAAGTTCAGACGGGGACGAAATGAATATCGCTAAAGCATTGTACGCTTCCCGACAGGTGTTCGCCCTGTAACTCACCAGTTGAGCCCCTGGCACGTCGACCTTTGGGCGGTATTGGGCTTCTTCGGAATGTCCCAGATCCCACATAAAAGATC